>VRMD01000064.1:0-48365 GCA_009872375.1 Sminthurides bifidus
CGACCACGCGTTTTGTTTCAGCCTTTCAGCAATCCACAGCTTTTATGCCACATGACAAATTCAAATTAGATCAACTTATGCAAAGTGACATGCAATTTTCTCCAATTTTTCCCCCAGATTGGCCGCATTAAAAATCAAGTCTTATATGAGGTCCTCTCTCAGTACACGTTCATTGTCTTTTGATTCCGAATGCTTCAGTGTTTCAGGCAAGTAAAAGTAACAACAATCTTATTGCATCTCAGGCCTTCAAAAACACACGAAAAAAGTCCCATCAACATCCACAGACACAAACCATATTAAGAGCCGAGTTAAAAGTAGGTGTAAGCACCTGTTCAATGCCTGCGGGAGCATCTAAACTTGCTTTTGAATCAGAAAGTGCAGATTCATGCAAATTTATAAAATCGCCGCAACTTGTCTCTTTCGCACACTTACTTTAGCACAGCGGTCCTAGTCCTCTAGTGCCGACTGTGATTGCATTGCAGGTTGCAGTGGCGAATACCGCCATTAAAGTTACGTCACATTTGCGACACGGTGCGCCAGCTCTTTGTGTCAATATCATTGCGACAATGGCGGCATTGTTGCCATTTTGCTATGCTAGCCCGGGCTCCCTGCGCTCGAGATACTGGGAGGAGAAAGAGGTCCTAGCGACATAATTAGTAACGTATTGAGTGCGAAAATCTGCAAAACCGGTAACAACAAAAGTTTGCGGTTTATACGAGGATGAGCTTCCCGTCTCCATTCTTCATCTGATGACACAACGTTTTGTTAACTCCATCCCCTTGAAATGCGGACCTTTTTTCTTTCTATTAATCTAGAAGCTGAATTTGAATGCGGACATTGAAATTCTGTTGACACTTACACAAAGTGGGACCAATCGCCGGAGTAATTCATTGAATTTCATCACTGACCCATTGAATTTCATTGTAAATTGTGTGAATCTTGATCGTCTTCTTCAAAGGAAATTGGTTGTCATTATTGACAACATCCTTGCTTTGTTTCTTTCCGAGTTAAGTAACGGCATTTTTTCTTGTCCATGCGTAAGGCACGGGCCATTGCATCAGATGAGCACTTACCTTTCCTTGCCTTCACCTCGGCAGAGTCTTCTTCCTCCAACATCTGTTAATGACAGCACAGGGCCTTGATCACTCACGTTCAAACGTTTCAAGGCGGAGCGTCATGCCCATTCCCACTTGGCCGAAAATGTGGAAAAAACTCGAAAAAAATAAACTCCTTGCACTCTTTCCTTTGACAGCTGTTAAACAATCAGATTTGAGGGTTGAGAGGATAGAGAGTGTCATATTTTTTACAGGTTTGATGACACGGTGAAAAATGTCTCATTGACACCATCCATGTCAAAAGTAAGGTAGTTGAATAACCATGACGTGCAATTAGGATTGCCTTATTTTCGAGCTTTGATGGGCCAAAACCGCAGTTGACAGGTGGTGGATCTTGCAATTGTCCCTTGTGATTTCAGATGAATTATGTCATCATCAGTCATAACATATTGGGGCAATGTAGCGCCGCAATATGTGTGCTTCGTAATTTGTTGATGCAGCGTGCGGAATTTCTGAAACTGGTTTCAATCAAAGCACTAGACGGCCTGCCTCCCTGCCGCATTTCTGTCTCATCCCTCATTTATTTTTGCGTAATGTTCAAAAAACCAACACAATAGCAAGGACTTTACGCTACACTGGATTTGGAACTATGTCTTCGTCGTCGTCGTCTTCGTTGTCAAAATTCAAGAGTCAAAATGCGGCCTGGTATTATGAAAAATATGGACGCAAATCCCCAAGCCTTTTAGTGGTAGGTGACAATCATGCCTTGACTGCGTAACGAACAAGTGTCTTGTTGACTTATTATTGTTAAGGAGGAAGCTTTACACATTTTGTAGCTTTTCAATCCTCCCCGTTTCCACGGGCTTTCATCATCATCTCCATCAGGTCGAAATGATACCTTTACATCCCCTCACTGATGTAATATCAGGTGGGTAAACAAGTGGCGAGACGTAGGGAAGTCTCTCATTAGGTGTAAGTAATAACGGTACTTGTGGTGGTACTTATCGTCTCTTTCTTTGCGTTGCAAATTCCTCAAGGGTCCGTCCGACGTGCCTTCTGAGCATGGTGTTCGGCTTTACGTGAGCGATTAATTTTTCAGGAATGTGTCTCTCATTCAATTTGTTTTGTAGTTTTTTCCTTCGATTGTTGCATTCGCCGCTTCTGCAACGCCGCAAGTGTAAATTACCGCCCTGATATCATAGTTAGCCAAGTGCAAGAAGATCAACAAAGGGATGCGAAAAAACTTCCTCGCAGCAACCCCTCCATTGCGACATTTGAGTCAAAGACGAAGTATGGATTACGACGATTGCAAATTTTCATACGACATTAGTAGGAAGAGTGCAGGATGTCGTGGAATGAAAACACGATCGGATGTTTTTGAATCTTGAAAAAATTAAATTAGTTTTCCGCGGTATGGCTGTGAATATTCTCAAGCCTGTGTAGATAACAGTGGTTAATCGTTTTCAAGAGTCAGTGAGTGTCCTCCTGGCCGTCTTCATGACACTCCTGGTTTTACTGGACTGTACTTGAGGCGATTGCTACTGAACCTGCCCATGTTTTCAACTCATCTATTAGAGGCTTTTAGAAGTCAAAAATTTATTGGAGTCATGGTCAAGGAAGTACGACGACTAAGAGGGGTTTCAGGCAATCAGCACACCTGACTATACGTCCAAGAGGATCTCAGAATCCCCTGATGGATTTGCGACCAATTTCAGTTTTTCCAGTCGCATGTCATCCTTCAGCCCTTAAATTTTTTCTATGCCTCTTCCCACCGCAAATTCTGAAACTTCCTGCATCATGTACCAAGCTTATCTAACATGTACAACTCAAAGATAAAGTTACTCATATGTATCACAGGCTACGATGGCAGCAAAGCTTCTACACCTCCCAGGTTCTAGTTCAAGACAGGTGTATTGAAACCAGCACTTCTCAATAAAACGTTAAAATCTACACAAGGTGACATTCTTTTGCTAGTTTCAGTTTGCTAAGCAATCTAGTCTAGACTCTAAAGACAGGAAAATTCTAAATTGGTTTCATAATTGCACATACTCCACGTGCCCTTCAACATCATCAATCTCGACTCATACTTAAGTAATCACAGCGTCTAGAACCCCTGAAGCTCTAAAGGACAAAAAACCTTTGGAAAAGTTCTCAAAATTCTGCCTTTATGTGCGAGATCTTGAGCACGGCTTCTCACGGCAATTTTCCTTCCTAATTGTTCCTCGCGACTCAAGCTTTTCCTTATCTGTGCATCAGGGCTATTAAATAGCAAGATAGCCGGTATAATCAGAGCAATTAGATGGTATTAACTTTAATTTAACTCCGTTCTAAAACGTAAGTCTAATGCTAATCTCGTCCTATAATTAATTCTTTCGAAATTTTCATCAATTTCCTTTACGTAACGATGCAAAACTTGGAGAAAAACGAGTCTGCCTGTCGACCACAAGGGGCTGAGGGCAGAGCTGCAAAGGTCAATCTAAAATTTACTCCACCCCTACTAACCTTACCAAAAGATCAGATGACCAGATTCCTCTTTAGGTTATGACGTCCAGCCAGCTCTGCAATTTGTTAGCTTAAAAATTCAAGCCACAAATCCATAGTTCCCAGGTTTCAAAAAGTTGGCAGTCGAAAAGCTAGTCAACAATCAGTGCAGGTTAGACAAGATCATTAGAGCATGCACGTGACATTAAATCCCAGTGTTTCATGACAAAAAACTGCTAATCTGCAGCGGTGAAACCAACTCAAGCTTGGCTCCATTGAAATTGTGAATTGCACCCATAGTTTCTCTCTTAATTTTATAGAATTAATGGAAAAAACATCCTTCAAGGGAAGATATGGGTGCAACAATGCGAACAGGAGGTAAAGAGAGAATCACTGGCTTCGGTACTGGTCGAAGAAAGTGCAAGTGTGCGGAGTAATCGTAGATTATACCGACTCAATAAAAGAAGAAGACCAAGTCAATGACGAAAAAAACATACGCCCTGCTTACAATCAACCATGTTTGCACAGGTAATTGACATGACGTAAATTAAAGGGCTTACATGTACCACGTAGCATGTACCGTATTTCTTTCGCCTTGACGGGCCTTTGCACCCCTTCAGCATTACATTGCACTACATTATTGCATAGGTCAGGTAGTCGCACAGAGTCATCGTAAGACGTCGAGGCTAGGTATGGTTACGACCTTTGCAAGAAGTTTCGCTCCTTGTTGAAAACATCTTCATGTTGTACAGGTGAGGCGATGCACCAAGAGGCGTGACCACAGTGCATTAAGGCTCGCAAATTGCTCTTATGCATTCCTGTCAACGTATCCTTATCTCATCCGTTTCACCCAAATACATCGTACATACGATGTCCAACTTCTAAACGGCTCTAATTGTGTCTGGATGAGACTCCCAATTTGCTGGTTACGTTCAAAACGCTTGCATCAAATAAAATTGGTGTCATTAATCGGTTTGAGGAGCGTGGCCACAATTTCTTTACTATTCAGCCCAATCTTCCACACTGCACCAGTATGAGTTTACAGAAAAACATGAACAAAAGCATTTTCAAAACTCCAGCTATAGCTAGAGGGGCTTAAATGAGTAATCGAGCACAATTGGTAAGACAAACCAAGAAACCATTTCGCATTCACACAATTACCGCTAACTGAGCATTACTAAATGCCCACGACGATCTAAATGCCTTGTGCCAAATTCATCTGTCTATCAATCAAACTCGTAAAAGTGTGAAGAAGATCGAGCCACGGCTGCGTTTCAACATTTCATATCCTTTTAGCCTCTGAAAATCGAACACTTCAACACTAGTACAGTTTACAGTCTTCTAGATGGAATCTCAGTCTACAGTGTCTGAGATCCCGACCTTATTTCAAAAAAAGTCATATTTAACGAATGGTCGACTTAGTCCTTTGTTTTTAGGGCCTGTTTGTCCTTCATTTTCTGCAGTTTGATGGGATATGCATGACAGGTGATCGGGCTGGGACATTTGTCGTTTGTATTACTGCATGTCATCGTTAGCGGTTACCGGAGTCGAACGAGTTATAACGTGTGTAAACGCTTATGGTAACGACTTGGTCTTATGTCGATCAAGGCAATTTAAGTGGTTATCATCTTTTACAACTTTCGTTTTTCACCGGAGTTTGTGGCTTCTTTTGATACTTGTACATAGCTCGTTTAGTTAAGGATAATCGTCTAACAAAAGATGTACAAGTACACGTAACGTACTTATGCCAATTACAGATTGTTGGAATAGGCTTGCTTACTTGAAACTAGGTTTTGTTTTTGTAACTGGGCTTGATCCTTCACTGGTTATTGAACTTTGGTCAATTACCTCCTTTCCTTATGTCATATGTTTCTTCAGGCTCGCAGGCCTCTGGGTCATTGTTGAGCCGAGAGGGCACTGGGCATTCCTTTAAGCTCTGACCATGGCCTGCATGTAAACACGTAAAGAAGGTTACGATGATACAAGTTAAATGTAACAATCTCGTAGATGAGGTGCTCACTTCATGTATTTTAAGTGGGAGAAATTCTTTAATTCCCTTCGAGATTAAGTCATAATTAGCTCAATTTCCATTTTGGCTTGGGTTTTGACCACGTTGGCCTTACGTTGATCCACGAGACGTACAAGCGAACGGGCTGTTACATGTTGGAAATTAAAGATTAAGGTCTCAAGTCGTCCTCTAGTGAAGAGGATGGTGGTCAAGAAGACTGTAACTCTGCTTTTACTTTAGATTGGTCATTTCGCAGTAAAACTAGACTTGGGCACGTTGGATGGTTTCTGTCAGTCAGACTGAATGTAGGTAATTATAGATTACGCAATTAAGTTTCCATTTTAAGCTCAAACGATTGTTGGGCCGTTGGGTGTGGGTTCGATTTTTTAGAATTCTACAGTAAATCCTGTAGTCGATTGGTCCTTCGTTTGGTCCCATTAACGCAATCAAGCCCGAGTACAATGTCACAAACTTATGGTTTTGCAAACTTTGACAGTACGGGATCTTTAATAATCATGGCAAAAATATGCAAAAGAGGAATTGGGTCTCAACATAGCCCCCTGCATTACATGGTATGTAATACCATCGAATAAGGCACTGCCCTAGCTTCAATTCCAACATTTGATGAATGTTACACATATATAGCCGGATCAGCCATATTCTTCATTATGAACAAACATTATAAATGCTTTGTATTGCTATAAACGAAATTGAAGAAACTGTTACAGTGCACCACATAACATTCCGAACACTTTCGCTTTTAATTGCCATTCTGAGTGGAGAGCAAGACGGAATTTCAATTCCTTTCAATATAATTGAAAATTAAAAGCTACTCAATCGAATCCAATAGTTCGCCACATGAATATTTTATTGGGATTTCACGCCTAGCTAGTCTTATTTCTCAATTTATACGAAAATAAAACCCAAATTAACGCTTCATCCGCTGTAGTCGTTTGCGCTTCTTTTACTTTTACCCATAAACACATGTTCAAGGCATCCAAATTGGTTGTAAACCCCAAGGGACTAATTAAAACAACCTAGTTATTGGAAACGTTTCTGCTAAACTTCCTACTTTTACCGTTTTTGCTTCACATTGCTTCACTAGCTTATGCAGAGTTCGGGCCCTAAGATGATAATATGATTCGGATTACCTGAAGTTCACCCTGCATAACATATGTTAATTGCATACAATTAATCGCTCCCTGTCGTCCTGTCAGGCTTTCGGGACCTGTGACGCGATCCATAGATAATCTAAAGCTTACCGAGGTGTGAAAACAGGAAATTGTTAACCTCAAACCCATTAGCACATGCTCTCCATCCTGCCAAAATGTATCGTATCTTCAGAATAATTACACATTTAATCTCCCGGTTAATAACTTCTCAGAAAAGTGCTACCACCACGGAAGTGAGCAATATCGAGCACGTGCCTCAATTTGACACTATGACCATCTAAACCCAGCATTAGAAGAGCTTCCAACAAACCTACAGGAACTTGCGCCACCTTTCAACAATTCCCATTTGCAACAGCATCACAACAAACGTCTTGTGCCTTCTAAGTACCTTGAGCTTACTCTCACAAGAATTTTGCAAAATTAGCTAATAAATTTGATCCGTCTCCTTGTTCGTGGTCAACTTGCAACAATGGCAGTCATATATCAATTAACAATGAGCCGTGAAATTGGCATGGCATCGTTCAGTCGTTTAGGTCATGCACGATCTGCAAAGCTACTGCAACTAAACATGGGTTTAGCCAAAAGCTCGCTGAAGCTTGAACCTCTAATGACGCACTCCAAGTTGAGCTTCAAACGTATTTTATCCCCCTAGATTCGATTTCAATCCACCCCATTTCATCAGAAGGTGTAAAACAGATCGGATAACTAACTGCACAAACTAACATTACAACAGAGTTACGAGCCCATGAGTCACTAATCTCGAGCAGCCATACGTAGTAATTTATAGCATCGTGAGCGTAAATTAAGCTGTTGATGAGTCTTTAGCCTTTCGCCTTCATAACTCTTCCCGGTTGTTCACTTCCATTCTTCATCAATTGCACTATGTATGTACAAACTATAGTATTGGGTGGGAGGAAGACTCAAAGAGTTGAATGAATTGTGCAAAGATTATTTTCCGCTCCGCTGCCCTTTGACTGCACCACTTTTCAATTTTCAAAATTCTTGTTGCTCACAACCACTCACGTGAGTTCGTCACATGGCATGAGATGAGAGAGCCTACATTGTGAAATCCATCTCATCTTTTCAATTTTTATGGGTGCTGATACCAATCTGCAACTTGTCTAACAACGTACACATGCATCGTTTCGAAGTTCAACTAAACTGTCCAAATTAAACGCTGCAAGTGCATTTCTCTTAAAGATAAAAGACTGGCTAACTTTTGCAGTTTCCTTTTCGTTTATGCAGTCTGCAGCACTCAAACTCAAAGGTATTGTGCCAACTTACCTTTGCCTTGTGGGCTGAGGATTTCCATTGGGCTGAAGACGGCATTATGTCGTCTTTGTTACGCTACGCCGCGATTTTGAACTACAAAATTCGTGGACAATGGCGGAGAAACTTGCCCATGCAAAATGCCAGCCCAGAGCAAACTTGCACTCGATTTTTGCCAAAGTATTGTCGCGTGGCACGGTAGTGCGAAAAAATGAAAAAAAAATCGAATAACTTAACCAGTTTGTGTCACTGACCTTACAGGAATACAGGAATGAAACTTTATCCTTGGCATTCATAATTCTTGCTATGGGCTCTCATAAGTCACCTACTGATTACATTGCCTGAGTGCTGACTCGGGCAATTACTGCAAGAAAGGGGTAGTAGCACTAACAACCACCGTTCATCAATCACGTCGGTTTCAAGTTGACTTCCATCTCGAATTAATAATTGGCATGCAAAAACATGAAAGAGAATGACATAACAAGAACAGAATTGAAAAACCGAACTCGATAACAACACCGATCGATTACATGACTCCACTTCATCAATAACAGCTAAAGCTTTTTGCAAACGTTACATTTGTTCGGAACCCCGTTTGCAAAAGTGGATTTGCAGAAGCCTTGACATATGCCATGAAACACAAATGAGCAAACAAACGTTCATCGACAGTCAGGCACATTACGCCAATTAATCAAAGACGCAGAATTGCACTGCTTGCGAAAATCTCCGACGACATGAGGACAATTACCCATGCAAGTACATTTATGGAGAAACGTCAAGAAATTAAAAACAGTCACCTTGCACCCACTGGTAAAGGCCGGTAGCGCTACTTTAGTTGACTTTTGTGTGAAAAGTAGAAATGACATGTTAATTTTTCCGCTCCTCAAGTTAATTAGTTCTCTGGTTACTCGTTACTTTACCTTTACCCTTTGCACTGTGATTTCTCTTCATGTTGGCATATCATCGGCACGCGAATGGCATTTCATGATCGTAGCACAAGTGCATGCTGCAACTGCAGCATGCAGCTCATTAACCTGTTGCAACGAAATGCAATGTTGATGCAGATTAATTATCATTCAGTCCTTATAATTTTGCTATCAATGCAACAGGAGCTGTGATTCTTCATTCCTCTGCCTTTGATTGTAATGACTGCTGCATAGTGTGTCTGGGAACAAAACGCAGTGTGAATGAGTACACGGGCAGTATATAGGCACGATTTAATTGTTCTTTTAATTCTTGATGTCTCGATTATTCTCGAATAATAGGAATTTTCCATTCTGCCGGCAAATTCATACGTGCTATTCCCAAAGTTTCTGGTTTCTCTAACGGAAATCATTACAAATGGTCGGCATGCACAGGATGCAAAATGAGGGATTTTTGCCTTTAAGCACTCACTTGTGGTCATTTTTGCCTTCAATTTGCAAATTAATTCATATTTCATATTGCACTGAAACTTGCAATTTCGTTAATTGCGGTGATATTTCGTGCCTCACAGGCCAATTAAAATGGCAAATCTGCTCCTAACTACACGCTATTTGTTCATCGGTTCAAAAGGTGGCGAGTTGTCAATCATTGATTTACGGCACGAACTTAAATCAACTGCGCATTCCACTCAATTGAACGCAACACGTAGTACAGTCACAGGATCTGCAATCCACACACGGAACGTATTATCTGCACCTTGTGCAACTTTCAGCGTCAAATGAACCATCAAAGAAAACCTGACGTGGACTTGCACAACGGTTTGCCATTTTGCCTTTGTTCGTAGCCATTGAGTGAATTGTCGTGCCGTGGCTTTGATATGATGTGTGTGAGGTGCGAGCTGAACTAGATTTTGCTTTAAACGGTTCTTTTGGTCGGCGTGTACCGTTTGCACGCCGACGACAAAAACCTGGCAACCTGCCATGATAAGGCAGGATGATGGTAAGCTCAGGTATGACTTTATTGAAAGGATCGCCGTGTAATTATTCCACGTCCTTCACAACATGCGTGAGAATTTGCAAAAATTCTCTAGGTAGAGGTCATTGGTCATGCAGTTCTTACAGGGTTGCGATTAGTTCAGTGGTGGTGGTGTAATTGATTCCTTTTCACTTTTCACACAATACCGTTTTATTGAGAAAGCGCCCGTGCCCATATTAGCTGTGCCATGATAGATTGCTATTAGTCTTTGTCCTAATCTTGGATCTTTGATTCATCTCAGGTAAAAAAGATGCTTTTCATTCAATTCTGTAGCTTCAAATCAATGGGTTAAGTTCAATAAACATGGTTTCGAAGCAACTTTGACGGAATGATTGGAACCTGGAGTTTTCCCCATATAAGCCCATGTTAAACAGGTGTTCGTTTTAATTTGTCACCAGTTTCAACTTTGAAGCTGAATATCGCGCAAACTAAGCTTCATATCAAAAAACGGATTTCACCAGTGAATTTCCCGAGCCCGATTCTATGGGAATTTATGAAAAAAGTACTGAATTTCGACATTTCATAAAAATCACTCAAAAAATGGGAAGGCTAACCATCATCGATTTTGAGCAGCGCGACCTGAAGTATGAAAACTTGACCTCGAGTATTTCGATGAAAATCGGTACACAGGGGTAGTCAACTATGCTGAGTTCAGTGCCATAATTAGTTTTTCGAAATTCCTAAAACCTTAGACGCTAGGTCAAAAAAACTGTGTTCATTTTAGGTGGCACCAAGATGTATAACCCCCAATAACTTCGTTATTATTGGTCGGAGAGCATCGACAGTGCCATCAGTGAACTCCCCGTGACGAGATCTATCCAAAACTTGGTTTCAATCTTGGAAATTGGCCATTATTCAGTACTTGAAAAATGTGCCCTGGGGGTATTTTTACGCACACAATATCTGCACAACGACGAAAGTGTCACTGTCTTCTCACAACAAGTATGAGGAACTTATCGTTATTGTAGAAACCAGCATTCCTATAGGCACAAATGCTCAGCATCACCTCCAATTTCCGCCATGTTGGCTGCCTGCATCATCAAAAGTTTTCTTACTTCTATTACTTGTTCTAAAGTTAGCAGAAGCATTGGCTGTAACAGTGTCTCTTCACTCAAGTCTAGTCTTTGACAGTCCCTTAAGGAACTTTCAGAGCGCAGTCATCATCACCATCAGTCATTACTTCACATTATGTTCACCCACTTGGTCCTTTGCATGAACTTCCGGCTGTTCCTTGCTCGCATCCTCATGCTCCACTCATCAATCCTTAGTCCTTAGGGCTCAATTGTCTCGTATCGCTTCTACACCTGATTATGATCACACATGATGAGGAAATTACCTTTCCTGTTTGCTCTTCTTCCGCGAAATGTGTTTTCAAAAGTGACAAGTAATANGTCCTTAGGGCTTAATTGTCTCGTATCGCTTCTACACCTGATTATGATCACACATGATGAGGAAATTACCTTTCCTGTTTGCTCTTCTTCCGCGAAATGTGTTTTCAAAAGTGACAAATAATAGCCAAGGTGTCATAATAAACTGCATAAAGGAGAGGCTTGCGGTGCATTTACCTTTAATACGAGCTACAAGTTACAAATTAAAATCCATGGTCTGCCGGCGAAAGTTCTCCGTTAGCGCTAATGGTTACACCTGCGCAGATGTAACAATATCAACTCTAAATGAAATTCATGAGGAAAATAGTAAAGAAAGGGAATACGGAGACCACGCGGCCGGAGAAAAGAAGAAGGTGTTCACTCAGGGGTAGATGCATTAAAAGTTACAAGTTATGACATCAAGCCAAGCCGTCGTTGATGTGATTTCGTTGCAAAATTCAGTTACGGATGGGATACTCCGTATAAACTTTCATGCGCTGTGCATTTATTTTGAAAAAACTTCACAACGGACATGAGCCGGGCAACGTTACGTTTCTACAAGTGTGTTTGCATTTTTTTCGTCTTTCAGATTCGTTGACAACATGGTGTCGCAATCGTTTCCGCACTGACTTCATCTCGTGCTCCGATTGTTTGACAATACATTTTTCACAACATCTCGTTTCGAATCGTATCACATCCCATTATTGGCCTGCCTGCCGCCTCTGACTACCTTCAGTCGTACAAAATCGTTCACCATTATGCCTTTGCCTATTGCCGTGCATTCCTTCCCTTTCGTTTCGCCGTTCTCTTGACCAACCTGATTCTTCAGCGATGTTTCACGTCCTATCATAATTTTGAAGCTTGTATCATCATTTGCAATCAATGTGGTTTTTGTAACAAGAGTGTCCTGAGTAGATCCTCTAGTGAACGCCGTTACTTGGCTCTGATTTGCCATTATTGACATGACACCCAGGGCCGTAGCCACGTCCTCATGTAACGTTAAAGCGTATCAATTAAGATGGCAGAGCAGCCGTCCAAAAAATGGGAAGATGACACAGGCTGTACCGTTGAAACCATGAACTAATGGAAGCATCTAGAAAACGTTATACAAAAAGCTCTTAAGTGGTAATTTGCTCTTCAGTCACTTATGGATTGGTCATCCGATAATTAGGTCGTACAAATTCACTTTTCCAAGACGTGCTCCACATTTCATTGAATGCTAACTTCAGTCTGACAAGTTTTTGGCGATAAACCACTATCTGCATTCCTGTTTGAATAGTAGGCTTTTGATTATTGACTACTTGTGTACGTCTTTTCAATTTTTGAAGAAGGTTCCTTGTTTCATAATTAATTTTTCATGTTGTTATGAATTCATAATTTATTTCAAAACATTCATTCGTAATATCAACAGTGCCAAGCAAGCAATCTGTAAATACTGCAGCGCAGCGTCATGGAGCAGCAGCGACGAGCGCCATGAAATGAAAGCATTCTTTCTCACAACACATGCTTTGAAAAGAAAAACTTGGAATGCAAATACCTTTTCAGATTTCTGATTCAGACAAATAAACCACGGCACAGTTTCCGCTTTATACGAAACCTCACAGGGAAACTTCACGTCAGGTGTTTACTCACCAAGAAACGCTTATTGTCAACACGGCTCGAATGAATGCTATCAATGGCGAAACGCTTTGTTATCCGCTGCAAATCATGATTTGTCTATTTCGCGATAGCTCTCCACGCTGCAATTGCGAGATTCCGTTTCATCTTCTTCTTTTGCTTGTGTCATAAAAGCAGATGATAAAACATTACCATGGAATGCCAGCACTTGTTTCTGCTGCAACGGCTCTGGCTTTGGCTCTGGTTCCGAAGCTGACTGAAATCTTTCAAAACATACTGTGTCCACCTTGGGTGATTCAATTCCGCCCCTTTGTGAACTAAACTTGAGCACATTGAAATAAAATTAGAGCAAGTTGAATTATTAATAAGCTTTCCGGCGCACGTTCTCTTGCAATGTGCAAAAGCGTGAGCATGATGACAATGCCATGATGAGCGCAAATAACCTGTACAGGTAACGACGGTTAAGACGAGAGGAATACCTTGCAGTTGCATCAGCGGTCAAGTTACGCAATAATCTCAGTCGTTCTTCAAACGTTTAAACGGCAACTTACGAAAAATGCAATCCGTCTGCTTTATTTATAGGCACGAAATTAAAAATAACATTCTTCTTGACATTAACAGAGTTTGCAGTTATGAAATTAGTTCACTCACTGACGTAATGCCTAGTTTTAATGGCTAGTGTCATAGTCAAGAAAGAGATTAGGCATCTCAAGCAAATCAAAATTATATTTTTACCGATTAAATTGCAGTTTTGCCTTGCGTGAACAAGGTTCAAGTGCAAGTTTTGAAAAGAAAAATCCCCTCAATCTGCTGTTGGCTTAATATGAATCATTACGAGCTAATAACATTGCAAGGAAGGTGCAAAGGTCATGTTCTTCTGGCTCATCCAACTCCAAATCTCGGCCTTAAGGATACATATCAAGTTTGCTGGGCAAGAAAAGGATTAATGTAGCCCTTGACCACAGGGCTCCTTCCTTCAAGTCCTTACGCATAATCCAGGCAAGTCACAGTACCATGAGAATGACTATATGCTAGTACCTGTGACAAGGAGCGACGACCCTTTTACTTATACTTAAGCCGTGTGTAAATCTCCAACGAGAAAACGTTGGTCTTGAGTGAAAACGTTTGGGAAAACTAGGGCAAAAAGGATTATCGTATGACTGGAGACATGGGATGGAATTTTTCTTATCTCGTCTGGACCTGGATGAATGGAATTCTATTGCAATGACAGCTTTCGAAACTTCCCTTCATTTCCTCCTGTTCCTCTAGATTATCGTATGTCTGGAGACATGGGATGGAATTTTTCTTATCTCGTCTGGACCTGGATGAATGGAATTCTATTGCAATGACAGCTTTCGAAACTTCCCTTCATTTCCTCCTGTCCCTCTCAGTCCTGATCCTCACGTCAGTAAGAGGTTTAATTTACATCCTGAACAAACTACTCAGTAGCCAAATCACGTACAGTAAACCCCGTTTTCCCGTGTACTGTATGCGAATCATCGCCAATTAATCGAGGAAAAATGTGTGATTAATCAAACAGATTGGACTGCAACACCGAGAGTGAAAAGCAAGAGCTTACCCGTGCATCTCTGTACATTATAGTGCAAATTCATTATATTTTGCCACTCAAGCGTGAGATCGTGTCAAGCATTCGCAAATTAGCGAGTTCCGGGATTGCTTCTCTAGAAGTTTGATAACAAGTTCACGGAAAGCTAAAGGAAGGTAAGCATTAAAATATGCCTGTGATGAGTCGAGGCCAAGACGATTCACTGGTGTGAGAGAGAGCTTGTAGTTTGGAAAAACACTGAATGATGAGACATGGACGAGTCGCGAAACATTGCGAATTCTCCGCCAGTTCCACGAATCCCGCTGACTGCGCACAATAAACGGAATTGCGTTCCTTTTCTCCCCAGTGTAAAACATGCCATTGCGTCAACGATGTTGAGGCAAAGAGACTTTATCCAGACTTTAAATGATGGCTTTGCTGAGGAAAGTAACAGGAGATCAGGACTTGCAGCAATGAGAAGTCTAGGGGCCGAATCAGCTCCGAAAAGAGCAACTTCAGTATTTGTCTTTTGTCTTTGTCCTGAGCCGGTTACTTTTCACACATAACGTTTGTCTTGTTACGTCAGCGTTAGGCTTGAAAGCTGAGTGCCTAAAATTACTTAAAGTCAAGAGTAAGTAAAGTAACAGTTTTTCTAAAACGTTTAATCGGAGTTGCCTGGGAAGTCAAAGTGCTGGCAAGGATAGAAAGATTTCACCAATTTGTACCTACAGGGAGTTGATTACTTACAGTGATAAAGCGTTGCCGTGCCAACTGAAATCAGTAGGTCGACTAATTAACTCTTTTAATAATGTTGTAGATATCCAAAGCACTCAATCACCCGTTCGACATACAGCCATACGTGGAAGATTATGGAATTTCAATTGGTTTTTGCCTTCTTCTTCCTCACGGGGCTCGTTCGAGGGCAAATGGAGATTTTAATTGACGATGACTTAGCTCCCGCCCCTGATGTGAATCCGGTAACTTCGCTTGAAGTACTGGGAGAAGACGATCGATTCCCGTATCACAGGCAAGGGATGTTTAAGGGACTTAAGGAGGAACCAGGGGCTGCTAAATCGTACTACGACGGGCCCAGTTTAGACAAGGTGTTGAAATTACTTCTGAGCAGGTAAAGAACGTAAGGCTAAATGTATGAATTAATTGCTGTCACAATAACAACGCTGCAATGTAATTTCCATCAGTTAGAGTCGTGTTGAAGTAACGTTTCCATGGTGATTCGCTTATTGCAGGATTGCTACCACAGATCGATCCCAGGAAGCAACGAAGGATAAGATTGTAGGATCCAGCAGGACTAGCATCTCAGGTACTTAATTTCAGGTGCAATCTCTGTAGTATTGTTGAATCTCTATGTTGGTCTTACAGTTAGTTAAAGTTACGAGAAACTTCGAGTTTTGTCAATACAGAATCGTTCGAATGGACTTAACGAATGTTCTGTCATCATTAAATAGAAATCTGTGGCCAAAGTGCAACGTTGAACTGTGGGAAAATCGCGTTGAGAAAAATTCAAGATGGCTTCAATGCTTTGCATGCTAAGTGCGACGCACGGAAGGTGAGAGTTTGCGCATATAATAAATTGCCTTTAACTGGGGATGAGTATGTTTTAACGAAAACTAAATATCTTTACTGTGTCTTTTACCTTCTAGGAATTCATGTACTGTGTTGAAGACTTGAGAAGCGAATGCAAAAGTATGATACTGAAGGAGAACAAGTACCCACAGTTGCCAAGTCCGGAGGATATTTCAGCGTTTCAGCGTTTGGTGAAAAATTCCCTGTGGACCGGTGGTGGGTGTATTTTGGCCTACTGAAAGTACAACCGGCACTTTTAAAGGCGCATCAAGGCTCTCTTTTAGCAGGTCTTGTTTGAGAATGTCTGATCCCTGATCTCAAAATTAAATGTGGACCTCAGGATCTTATGCGAGGACATGGCGGAGTACACAGCAGCAGCAAATTGAAGAACGCAGGACTATGGTGTAATTAAGATTTTTGAAAAGACAAAACTTTAGTTGCTTCTGTATTTCATGATCTCAGTTTTTTAAGCTCTCAGTGTTTGTTCTCGTTCTCGTGTTTAGCTAGTTTAGAAAATACAACGGTACCGCTGTGACCAGAGAAACTGTTCTGTTAGAAGAATCAATAAAAGCTTTGACATGTGAGTCATCTTTTGCTGTGAGTAAAAAATTAGCAAAATAATGCAACCTGGCTTTACTTGAGAAACGTTTGATCTACGCTCTTAGTACTTAGAAACGTTTGCAAAGCCATGATCCTTCGGCCTAGTTCCTAGGCAACATCTTCCACGTCGGCGTCAGTGTCATCATCCTTAGCTGGAGGTGGTGGTACAGGAACTGAAAAATCTTCCGGTTCAGCGATCGGAACTGCGACGTCTTTAGCCGGCTTTTTGGGTTTCTCGTCCTCATCTGCAGTTTTAAGATTAGAACGGTGTAAAAAACTAATGGATCTTTAACTCTCAACGGTAACCAGGAACGTATTTCACATTTCAATTGTGGACAACTTACCTTCATCGGAGGTGCATTTCTCGTAGAGACGGTACAGGCAGTAGCCTATCAAGAAGAAAGCTAGAAGCCCGATGACCACCACCGGAATGACGATCGATCTTTAAGCGTTTGAACATCAGCTATTATTAGTTTTCAGCGAAACGCTGCGCTGATGCATGCCTTTGCTACACCAAATTTAAGGTTTGCATGCATAACAGTTAAAGACACGACTGAATGATTGAAAGACACTAACTTGTCTAAGGTAAAACACACAAATATGGAATGCTAGGTAAAAATCTGTCAACTTACTCGGTAGAAAAGACGAGCCCTTTTTGTGAATCCATGTCGGCCTCCTCAGCCCTAGAAGTGGAGTTGTCCTGCTCAGCATCTATCACAGTAGAATTCCACGTGAATTCCATCGCAGAAAGTGTGCAGAATTTGGCGAAACGGGAGAATTTCTGGTCTTCTTCCACCAGTCCGTCACCCACTGCGAGAGCACGTGCTGAAAACTGAATGTGACGAACCTAATTGAGCCTATCGTGGAATGGCAAAAAGGGAAATCATCGTGTAGAGCTTGCTTGGTCTGAACTATACAATGTGTAATTCTCACGAAACAGCTCGCAGCTGACTCCACTCAAATGGCAATTCCTGAAGACGCTAGAGTTCGCAATTTTTTCTAGGGCAGAAGTAACGTTTTAGTTTATAGCGGAAGACATGATGACTCTGTTCGGCCATAGCTTGGAGGAAGGGTACATATCGCATGCCTCAATACTTAATACAAACAAGACAGGATTTGGCATACCAAAATAATTCACACTGATCAACTATTAATAGAGGCAACGGTTATATTACTTCTCTTGGACACAGTCCAATTTCTCACCATCTGCATCGCTGGTTTTTGCAATAACAAAAAATTGCAATATTTTCTAACTTAGTCAAATCCTCAAATCTAGCACTTCATCTTCTTTCCACTCCTGGCATCGATGTGTGACCTACTTATTACGCACGCAGCACGATAGGAAAACGTAGACCCAACTCCCCGGCTCGGGAGACGACATTGCAAATCCTAGGAAACAGGATTCCTAGAACAGAACCGTGGAAATCTGATGATAAACTGAACTACTAGATTCTCAGTATTAACAATTTTTTAACCTGATATTGCCTCAGCGTTGAAGATGAGTCACTCCTATGTCGTAAGTATGACTACCCTAACTTATGGATCATCAGATAGAAGTTCAGAACCTTTTCAATTGATTTGTAAATTCATTGCACGTTTTATGAAAAAAGATACAACAATAAATCGTTACTGTGTAAGTCTACCACAGGTGATTTTTCTACATTCCGCAATACTTATGCGTATCACTGTGAAACACATAACATGGAAGATAAGAGGGTTACAAGGAGTCGGGTTCATCTAAAATCTAACACTATATCATACAATGCATGTAACAATGTAATAAATATTATTACGGTAATGCAACTATCCAAAACCGTGCGAAAAGGTAAGTAAGGATACAGTTAGAGTAATGCACTGACCAATGATAGTAAATCTAATTGTAATGTGCCTGCCACGATACCACAGGATTTGCACATGATTGAGTATCCGAATCCTGGCTAATCTACCTATATAGGACCTAATCTTGGTAATCACTCCTCCCAAGGTGAAAAAAGTCAAGTCTTGGCTACGCTACAAGCAATAGGAGTGCGAACTATCGAGTTCCGACGGATCGACCCCACGCAACTTCGTCTGAAATTACTAAGCGTAGTTGCTAAAGTCAGTCTTAAGCTTTATGGTACTTGCTGCTGGAGTTGCTATTGGAATGGTTTTCTCATCTTGTTTGGAAGTCCTGCCGCTTTTCACAGCATTTTCTAATTTAAGCCTCATTTCACTTGACTGATTCATTAAGAGACGAAACTCCTGCAAAATCACAATCAACGAGATTAAACTCTGCACAAGAGCGCAACTGTGGAGTATTTTCTGCGTCAATTGAAATAATTAACATTTAACCCTCATTACCTGAGGATATTGCGGTCCAATTTTAATAAGTTTTTGTAGACTAATATCGTGTAATTGACGTCTGTAGGAGTTGACCGAAGCCATTGGTACGTTTGCATCCAAAAGGAAGTTTACTAGCACCGGAACAATTAATGTAAGCATTTGAACCCCTGTAATTGAAAAAAAAATACATCAGTAAATAACAACCGTCCACTGCAATATACTATATTTAAAGTTATGATCGACAAGGCCCTCCTGGATTCACATACTGACCTTGCTGGAGACTTCCTGAAAGCCGCGTGAAGTTAAAGCACGTTGTAAATCAAAAATTACTCAAAGCTAATTTGTCTCGACTACACACTATATGTTAGTTGGTACGACAGCCTTTCGAGAGAACTTACGTGTTTCCGTCGATTCAACAAGATTAACGAGGACGTGTAACACGTTGATTGACTGAAGGATGAACTCCAGGTGTGATTTCGTACGCACCTGAAGCGATTCTTCACTGTACAACATTTGTAGGACTCTAGGAGCTAAGGCATGTATGAAATGCGTCGCTATAGAGCGATCGACTTTCTCAAAAACTTCGCAAATTTGCTGTACCGAATGAGTTCGTACCTAAGTCAAGCAGAAAGGTAGTGTGATGCAATTTTAGAAATTGTTAAACCGCCTGTTGTTGCTTTTTCATATAATAGCTTCGATCAAAACTTACATAGTCATCTTCGCTTTGCAACGCTTGCTGGTACAAATTGATTGAAGGATATAATATATTTGGTATTCGAAGTAGATTTGGCGGCATTTCCCTCATAAATATTGTGATGGCTGCAAGTAAATTCACACATCCTTCTCTTGTGGTACAACTGTTGTCGTCCCCGCCTGCCAAAATATCCAACTTAAGTATTCCGACCAAGACCCATGAAAAACAGAGTTAATGTGTCACAATTGATAAAACTTGAACTCACCAGTTTTGGCTAAATCTAAAAGCTTGGCTAATGTGCTCAGAAGATATTTTTCCCATTTAGGGTCATGACTCTGTCGGAATGTCGTCATCTTTTTGTAAAATTGCAACAAGGCTGTACAGGTGCGTGAGTCGTGAGCATACTCTCCCAAAACGCAAGTTGTTAGGTAAAGAATAGTAGGCTGAACTGCAATTGCGTCTGGTAAACCAAACAGCCAACTCTTAATGATCTTCAAGGCGTTGAGAGACCGTTCGAAATCAAGTTTATCAGCTAATATAATATCTGAAAGTCGTACCTTCGTCTGAGCATATGTCAGGAAGAATTTCTAAGCACTTGACGGTTTCTGCCATGAGCAATCCATTTTGATCTGGCGTTCCAGTGGGCTTGAGATGAAAACCAGATATGTTGGAGTTTAAGATTCTTATTTTTTGCATAAGTAAGCAGAAGACGACTTCTAGAATCGACAGAACCAAAGATTTTTCTGGCGTAACCCCGTTGCTACTGCCATTTTTATCGCCTGCACTCCCGTTCTCTGAAAGCAAAACAAGAAGGTAATATTTCGGCTTGTCATAATATTACCCTTAATCGCTAATTTACCAAGCACCTTATAATATATTCAACACGTACCTTTGGGTACATTCTGGGATCGCTGACCGACCGCAACAATAATCAGTCTCAACACACTAATGACCAACTTCTGAATACGTATGTCAGATCTTGTCACAAGTTGTCTACAAGTTAATGCATTTTCTTATTAGGTAAGAATTACCACTAAAGGCACACACACATGCCTCTTGCTTGCAATCGAACAGGGAATTTGAGACTTTTTCACTTACCTGTGTAGAACGCTGCAAAGTTCCTTAGCTAAGCCATGCTCCTTCATAATTAAATCTCTCGGCCACTTTGAGCTGAGCAGAGCCCATAAACTTTTCATGAACTTATCAACAAAATCTAATGAATCTGAAAACGGCGGTTTGCATAATGCTTCCAAGCTCAAACCTGAAAATTCCATGAAAAATTGTATTTAGAGAAGCTATTTGATGCTGAAATATTACAGTTACTGCTGAAAGTTACGATAAAAACATTTACCAAAAACAAGATGGAACTTCTCAGCTTTGGCTTCTTCCCTTTTGTCTTCGATTTCAAACTTAACGACCAAGTCTGGTACTGTGGAAACACAAATAGCACAAGCGAGGAGTATCGGAGGCCAAGCATCCTGATAGAAACCTTTCACTGCTTCTTTTGTTTCATTTGAGAAGAAAGATCCACCCTCTCGAGGTAATTGCGGCGCAAACTCAGGGGGAAGCTCGATTAAAGCTCTGTCTTTTAAAGCTGATAACCACAGTGGGCACAAAACTTCCAACTCCGGTTTAACGAGCTCTAACAAATGGTTCTTACTGCTCGTATTTCCACTGCAAATGCACACTAGCTGTTACTTATAACAGATAAAGAATATTTACTAGGAAATTGTATTCTATATTTCTATTCTCAAACTTACTGAATGATATCCGTTAGATTGTCACCAGCCTGTAATCCATTTTCCACAGAGGCAATGAAAACTTGCGACCAAGCTTTCAATACAGCTAGTTTTTCCAAAGTATTTGCACTTTCATTGTAGTCAGGTAAAGTTGGTTTGTTTCGCAGGTTTTCCAACGCTGAAACCATCAGGGTGTGCACTCTTCTTAAGTCTTCCCCTCCTTGGCTGTTACCACAGATCCAAGCACTGCAGACCCGACAAGCTGTGGCCTTCACGAAAGGATCAGTCTCCACTGAAAACGCCGGTCTAAGGGCAGCGCTAACTTGAGCTTGAAACTGCTCAAGTATAGAAGAAGTAGGGAAATCTGGATCTTTCACATGTGCAAACTTTTCTATAATTGTTTCCAGATTCAAAAGTCCTTCAAGTCTTAGCTGATCCGAATTACTTGTGGCTCCCATGAAAAACATCCGAATTAAGTCAGACAGATGACGTAGAAGTTCTGCAATACAAATAACACGACAGAAAAAAATTTTAAGTACAGGAAGATATTAACCATCGTTGACGATATACACGGGCAAATAAGTTGCTCATTGTAGTTTAACCGTGTTAAGCTTATTGTACCACCGTTCAGAGCATTTCATTTGCATACCTGTTCCAGTTTCTTTGCTTATGAATGGTGACATAATTAGAATCTTTCGCACGCATTCAGCAGCAAACACGCGAGAGGCCCAACGTGAGTTGGTGCCAGCATGAGTGGCACCATTAGCTTCATCACTTATTTTAAATTCTTCTTCGTCATCAAATTCACCAGCAGCCTCATCTGGGGTTCCGTCTTCTCCTCCGGCATCTATGGAAACGGAAATATTGAAGACATTCAAGTAAAACAGGCCATTTTTAGGTAAAGGCCAATAATATAGTTTTAACCGTACCGCATGTCAGAATACTTTTACACAGAGCGATGGCTAACTGCAACTGGGCTTTGTCAACGTGAGTAGTAGAAAGCACGCTAGTTAGGGTGTCTTTCACACCATTACGCAGGATCTCATCAGATTCAATATCCAGCATACCAAAAAGTGCTCCGATCAACCCATATTCAGCATACGGGCATTCTGTAAAATCAGTAAGCATGGTTGAAGTAAATCAAGGAAGTCGTAGTAAACTCCGAAGTTTCTCAGTTCATAAGCAATGCACTACGGCACTATGTAACGCTTCTGTCACACTCGCCTTCATCTTGCTGACATATGATGGAAAACCTCTGGCATATAATATTTGAATCCCGCTGACTCAATTGACGCAAACAATCAACTGCTGATCTTCGCAAAGCCAAGTTGGGACTTCTCAAGGCTTGCTGAAATCAATCAATATTAAGCCCGCAACATAACCTGTGGTAAGCTAAATTTGAAATTGTTAGTATTTACCAATTATGTACTTTACCAATTATGTACTTACATAGAGCACTGGAACAAGAACGTTAAAATTTACAGATCCGCCGAACATATGAAGCCGCTGAAAACACGTTATCGCTTCATTCTGCACGAGCGAATGTTCTTCAGTCCTTGACAACAAGAAGCAACCCATATCAAAAGACGTCTTTATATTTTCAGCTTCTTTGTTTCCACCAACTGCAAGCAAGGAAGCATAGGTCACTTGAGACGATCCACATATCCTAATCAGTTCAATTTTCAATTAGAGAACTACAAGCACATTACCTTGTAGCTCAGGGCCTATTCCAGTGATAAGAGCTCCCATCATTTTGCCCGTTGCTTGCCGAAGATCGACAGTAGAAAGTGGCACAGTTGCAATCAGCTTTACAACGAGCGACAATGACGGCTCCACGTATGATCTAAACAATGGGCCACCTGTGTCAGCGATGAGTGCTAAGGAATGTAGTGCCCACATCTAGAAAGCATCAATGGCAACTTAGAGGTTATGCAAATCAGTAAAGCTGTTTGCCTTTGTTAGAAAACTCACTTGTGTTTCTGGCGAACTGCTATCTTGGGCAAGATTGAGAAGAATCGATACGCTTCCATGCTGGTGCCTCGACGAGTCCATTCCGCCTAAATACTTGTGCAGACAGCCGAGAGCGAGGGAATGTCCTGTCCGGCTAGCAACTTCTCTACTAACTTTCAACTTCTCTGCACAGTACTGGGCCATTTCCGTGGTAAATTTGGAATCCGAAATTGCTTGAGCAATTCGACCCAAGACTTCCGCTGATGCACAGCGTAACGTTGGGCTTGTGTGGGCTAAAGCATTCTGAGGATAGTCATGTATAAAATAATTACAAAAACATGACTCAAGAACCATTGGACAGAACATTTCTGGTTATAGCAAAGCTTAGAAACTTACTAGAACTAATTGCTGAGATATTAACTGTAACTCTTCTGTAGCTTTGGCATCTTTCTTCACCGGTGCGTCATTTGCGTTTGTTAATTTGCGCACAGCTTTCATCGCACATAAAATGGCACTGTAAATGTTAACGAGCACAGCTTCTTTTCGTGCATACTTTGTCACCTTCAAACATTCGACGAAATGGTCAATGAGCTGCGAGCGATGCTTGGCGGATACATGAGGATAAAGCAAACCGAACAGTTCTATGGCAGCATCAATGACAGCCACTCCAAGCGGTAAAGGAACCGGAACTGCCGTTCCCTGAAATTTACAGGCATGAGTAAGTACTGCACCTTTAAGATTACTTGAATCATCACCAAGAACCTTGTTCGTATTCACCTGAGAAACCGATCGGTACAAACTACATGGGTCATGTTCAATTGCACCTGAGCCAGCAGCGCCTGTCGGTTGTAACTAAAAAAACATCCAAACATGGTAAACCTTTGACAGCTGGGCAACAATATTAAGAGTAGTCATTACGTTCCGTGCAAAAAAATAATTTTTTTACATCTACATAGTCGTAAGTTGGTACTTGAGTCACTACAAATTATGTTACTACTTCTAAAAAATAATACCAATCATGCTTTTATCAGCAATGAAATATTACGCAATGAACCAATCAAAATTCAAATACGGTAAGTAAATAACAGTGTGATATAAACCTGGTGGTTCTGGTGATTTCAACGCGGCGAGAAGACGTTACGCGTATTAGAAAAAGAATTTCATTAATATCACAGCTGTGATGCATGGAAGATTGAAGCGTTTGATCACGCAGTCATGATGAAGGTACGTTAGTTAATTATATTCTCTACTATCATTGCGAACCTTCACAATTTGTTCGGGTTCCTTGTACAATATATGGACCGTTCAAACGTGACTGTGAACTTGTGCAAACTTTATCTAATAATGAAGTTACCTACCTGATCTTCAATTGACATGTGGTCACTGACGAGTGAGTGAAATATAGAATTTGATTGACAGACTCTCGTAAATACAGATGTGGTTGTGTTTGCAGCGTTGTCATTCAGCGTCAGTTCCCATACGACGAATCTAAGCATGTGTGTAAATGATCCTATAAAAATAAAGAATTATGTCGTCAAGTCACACGGTGGTTAAGGCAATGTTCAAAGTTAAATCGTTAATTGGCTTACTTTCAAAGCATGTGGGATTAATCATAGCCAATGTTTCATACAGTCGAAAGCGCAAGGTTGCAGCAGACGCTTTCAATTGTTGGCCATAAGTTTTTAAAGTGTTGGATAAGCTGAAATTCAAAACAAATATCATAGAAATACATCTTGCAATCGTTATTTCGTTCATGAAGCAGATCATAATTTCCATACTTTGTCATCATTGCTAACGCAGATTCTATGGGCACAAGCAATCTGTTCGTTATTTCCTCCGTAACCAGATCAGGACAGTGATACAAAAAACTATAGATAGATGATAGTGCACCAGCACGTCCTTCCAAGGTAACCTGTCAAGCAATCAATGGGTTACACAAACAATATAAGATTATTTTCAATGCAAAATTTTACAATCATTTAACGTTAGGTACCTGCCAAGTGAAAGCATCACCACGGGCCTTCTCAAATTCCAGTTCTTTTGAAGTCCGTGGAAACGAGTTTCGCCATAATAGCAACATGCGTGGTAGCAAAGCTTTAACGACATTATTTCCTAAAATTGCAAAACAAATTAAAATTAGGCTACCTGTATAAAATTAAAATATTGATTGTACTTTGGTGTTTTATACGCACTGGCCTTACCTAACGTCATTATAGCGCCAATTAAAATCCATCCTGCACTAGATTTTTGCATGGACAACCGACTGTTTTGACTAGCACTTCGCAATAAGTCTTCAGCAGTATTGAAAACAATCTACAAAAGAAATTAATGACAGGACTTGAAAGATCTTTTGCAAAATTGCGTTGTACACAAAGACGTAGCGTATAATAGCGCTCAATTTTCTAACATTACCTTTCCTGTGGCATAGGGTATACCAAGAGGCATAAATCTTACACCTCCTAAAATGGCAGCCAAAGCAGAACTGTAGCCCGAAACCGCTTCTGGTGATGACTTCAAATTGTCAAATGCTTGCAGGCATCGCTCAATACATTTATGAGCTTCAGAAGGTAAAGCTACACATAAGCACCGAATTGCCCATGCAGCAGATAATCTAGTTGATTGACATGGATGAATGAGCACACTGAATAAACCATCTATCATTCCTAGGCTCCCATCTTGAACCAAGTGCTGTATCGAGGTACCCAAAGTTAAAAACAGCACGGCCATCTCTTGCAATACGCATACAAGTAAGTGTTGATTAACAATAACGTCTTGGTTACACTCCTTTGTATTTTCGGGATTATAATCTGCGAATAACAATGTGAAACCTTGTAATACCTTGTACCTTGAAATCCCAATTGATTTTTTAAAAACTGCTTTTATATATTGCAGATGTCAATCCTTTTTGCACCGATAGAATCACTTACCTACAGAACTCATTTGTTTCAAAACAGTTGCGTTAAGAACTTTTAATGCGGTAACTTGCGCCTTTTCTCCAAGTAATCTTCCAAAAGACCTCCGGAGGATAAAATTAATGCATTTTCGCGAATACACAGCATCAACATGAGAAGTCGCAGCTTTTGGATTTGCAACAAGCTCTAAGACGTGAGCTGTAAACTGGTCTAAGTTCTTCTCCAGCCATGCAGCTCCCATGGATTCAACAAAAGCCACGTAAGCCTGAAAATGACATTATGAAGGATTGCTAAGGCTCCTAAGGGGTTAGTTTTGAAATACTTAAGATTTAAATTTTATATAGCTTACATGAGTCACCCCTACTCGCACTTCTCTGTTTACTCCAGATCCACCTTTAATTATTTCACCCTTTAGAAAACTTGTAGCACCGCGAAGGAATCCGGTAAGTAATATATTTAAAGATTCTTCTAATGTCATTTGTTTGGCACTCTTCACGTTAGGATCTGCGTAACCGAAACATTTGTAAACTACAAAGTACCTAGATTATTAAGGTCCAGAAGTTAAGATTGTTCAACGGAAAACTTACTTTGTGGAATGTTTGTCTTCGTACGAGCAGCTGGAGGTCGTTGAGTATATGCAATTACAGTTCCTAAAAGATTAGCTACAGCTATCCTAGCGTCATAATCTGCCCCATCAAGTGCTCGTAAGCACATTGAGGTGACACTTTCTAATTCTGATGTATACAAAAATGTCGAAGACTTCATCATTTCTTCAATGCATTTGGCAGCAGCTGCACGAACCGGCATAACGCGATCAGTTAGACATGCTCTTGCGATCCGGTAAATCTCCTTATGGCACGTACTTGCAGCGACGTCCATGCCAGCAGATATCTTAAAAGCAAATATTGGGTAAACCCCCATGAAGCTAATGATTCCTTCTGAAGAAAGTTGAGGTAAAGGCACATGAACGAATTTACCTTTTCAAACGTTAGCATCGTTTCAATCCTTGACTGTGATTCCATATTTTTGAAAGACTTACTGAGAATATGCACAGTTTCTTCATACGAACGACCCATCATCCTCCCCAGTCTCTCATACATTTCCCCCAAAACAGATGTGGCAGCACTGCAAGAATTGCGAAAATATTAAATGATCTTTAAAGTTGTTCCTGACGGAACACAACAGGTTCCTCTAACACAATTGAACTCACAGCTTAACTTGAAGTGATGATGGAGAATCGTCCTTGGATTTTAAAAGGTCGTTACACTTATTAACTGTATCAAACAAATGAATAGTGTCACCGACAACGAAAAGGGTTGCCATGCAGCGTGCAACTAGTTTCCTCCCTGGGGGTCCCGGACCGTTCATTATGATCTGCATCAACTGTTCCACTAACTGCTTCTGGCTGCTTTTGACATCCGCCTGGTGATACCAAATACATTTCAGTTCATATTATCAGGTCACTATTCAAAATATATTAATCATCAATACCATAGCCAGTCTTACTCTTGCAGCATTTTCTAAAGCAAGTTCCAGCTGCCGTAACCATTCCAAAAGAAAAACTGGCTTCTGTACATCCGGCAGTAGATTAAACGATTGTTCATCAAACAATGGAATTCGCTGTGAAGCCATGATTACGACTAACGAGTATTTGATTCGAAGTACCAAAACGTTAATGATAAGTTTAAGTTTGAAAACGCGTAGACACTGCGTACTTCATCTCATACATAATGCATTGCTGCGGAGTTCACAATTGCTGGGGTTACAACAATGCTACTTCAGCTTTAGCAAAGATCATGACTGCCTAAGATTTAGATTTTTAATTTATCAGGTCATGTGAACCGCTATTTATCCCTCCTAACATTTTTTTTAAGCATATTATTACATGGTGCACTACGAAAACTATAACGTGTGGTGGTAGTTCTTTAAGCTAATCAAACACTTTGGTGCTTCAATTAATCATTTAGATGTACTAAGTCCACTCAGTAAGATTATGCATATAATTGGATTATGGCGTTTAATTTGAGCAACAACTAAACTGAATGTTAACTGTGTATAAACACAGTTGAAGGATATATAAAGCTTAAACAATATCCATAAATTAGTTTGTCTTGTGTTTTGGTTCATTTTGGAAATGCAGAGATACTTTGAGTGGAACCGCGTACGAGGTAGGGACTCATAGATTTGATCCAACAAGGATTCCTGTACATGTACTAATAACCCATGTGAATAAAACGGGAGACTGCAGCTGCTCTTTATAAAATAGGTTCATGTCTACGTTTTGAGCTGCGTAAACTGTGAAGCTTATACGGCCGAAACCAGGACCACTCACAATCTAAAAACCCTTAGATATATTATTACCTAAATCTCCTAAATAGCATGTTTTTGCATTAAATCAAGAGTCAGCAAAGATTAGAATTCGTGAACTAAAACTGGGTTCAACAATTAAACAGCTTCGTCACAAATTCAGAACAAAAAAATTGCAAACAATATTATTGTTGGGTACGTGGGCGAGTTTAACCACTTCAGCGCAGTAACGATCATGTTAAAAAGCTTACAAAAATTTACAAGAGCTGGAAATTGACTTCGAATTCAACTAGCACGAGAATCATTTCAATACCGATATAATCAGATAGTCATAGTCACTAGCGCAACATCAACTACACGTTTTCATTAAAACTACTAAAAATCTCTAGAACCACTACCAATCACGTCAAAAAAAGTTCACCTACTTCCACTGTAGTGTTCCATGTTTTTGAAAGATCTCAAAAAACTATTCATATTCATAAAATCGTTGCATTAGAACTTACTGAGAATGTAAGTCATTCATTTTTACGACCATAGGTCACAAGTTATTCCATAGAAGGCTCTGCTAACTCCGAGTTTCCCAAAACTAAAGCCTCTTGCAAAGCTCTGTTCATCGATTCCCAAGTCTCAGCTTCTTCTTTTGCTTTGGTGATGTTCCCATCAAGATCAGCCAATTCGCGGACCAAAGATTCTTCCTTTTCAGATAGTCGCTTTGCCTCCAATTCAAACTGTAAAAAGGACTCAGCGTCCCTTGGCACCATCTGCAAGCAATTCAAGACAACAGTAGTTAAAGATATCAACGGTAACAAAACAGTCCACCCACTCACTCATAAATACATTGACTTACCTCAAGTGCGCGATCAAATCCCAAACACTCTTCTGTGAGTTGATTGAATTCCTCCATGAACGCCTCCCTGTACAATTGCACACACTCATTATATAATATCATCATACCGAAATTTCTCAAATGCCATTGTAAGCACTGCATCCTCACCTCTGAAGGATACGGTAATTTTTCGTTTCCTTGATCAGTTCCTGAGTTATCTCGATGTCTTGTAAGATATCCGACGTTTCAACGCAAAGTTGTTCATATTCAGCATCAGCTTCCTCTTTTTCTTTGCGGATAGCCTCCAAATCAGCTACAGCGAAAACCAAGTTCTGATATTAGCCCAAGAGATGACAAGTACACAACTATAAGTTAAGTAGGAATGAGTATAAGCGTACCATCAACTTCAACAATTTCGTCTTTGACCATTGCTAGCTCAGTATCAATTGCCTTTTTTCTCTTCTCTAACTCCTGTCCTTTCAGCTGCAGCTTTCGCAGTTCTTCTTCCTGAAAGACAGAAAGCAACCTTACTGCTGTCCAACTTTTAGCACTGATTATCATCGAACGAAACCACACCTGAGTCCTTTCAAATCATGGTGCTAACTTGGCTGTTACGATTCATTGTTCATCAATCACCCAGTTACATATGCCCTGCTTTGTAATTTGAGACTTACTTACCAATTGTTCGTCCGACAAGTGAGCATAAGCTGGATCCATTTCGATCAACACGGGAGCACGCGGTTTTCTAGTTCAATAGGAGAATCAATACAATCAATAGGGTAAGCAAGGAAAAGCAATAGGTAAATCAACCATCAGTTATTAACTTCCCGTTGCTAAAACTGACTGATTAAAATTTCAGTTTTCCGATTTAAATCGGAAAAGGCTGTTAGAGTTAGAAAATACTTTCAATTTCAACTAATACCTTAAGAAATTACTATGAGGACGACCGGTTTTCACTTCACCCACTTACATTCCCGTTAAAAGCAAATGTAAAACGCATCCGCTTCAGTCACTGTATGTGTGCGTGAAGGAAGAAAATCGGATGCCTTTGTAATCCTGGGAGGGGGAGCGCATTTAATCTAATCCGCTGTGTTTTCTGGAATTTTGCATATTATTTGCAATGTATATGAATGCATCGGCCCGGGCCTTTTAGCATTTAGTGCTCTTGGAAGTTTGCCTGTGTATGCATACAGGCGGAGTGGTACAGCCAGCAGCGACCAGCCGAAGCACACCCGCATCGCATCATAGTTCCCCTCATCTCCTCCCCACCCACAGCCTTGGTACTATGGTGCTATATATACATTGAGGTCAAAAGGAAAATTTTGGTCCCCTTTTAGGGAGCATCTTCTGAAGTCTTTTCATCGTTTATTAAAATTGAAGATTCGAGTTAGTGGGAAGATTAGACTTAAGGGCTCGTAGTTAACTTTACATGGGACTTTTAGCTTGAAGAAATGATCACGTTCATAAAGTGATTATCATATAATGTGCTGATTTGTTGAGTGTGTGCACATGATTTGTTGTTCTTTTGAAGATTTTTGCCATTACGACCGGTTGCCTCGTGGTAGCACTTTGAGGAATGGATGTTCGAAAAAGATTTGATTCTGTACGTAATTTTTTCTTCTAAATGAGCTGTCTTGAAAATTCGACTTTATTATTGCCTTTCATTAATGTAGACGTGAAATGATGCCTTGAATTATTTTCGTAACTAGGTGCAAAAGTGGTGGAAGCCTGCGACGGAGGAGCATGAGAAGGCCTTCGAATTTTTGAAGCAATGGGTAAAGGTGATTTTCATGAACACCGAATTTGGTATTCGCTTGGCTGATGTGGACGGTAAGTCATGAGACACGTTGAAGATTAAGAAAATAGAATAGGAAATTAAGTGACCAATGCAATGCCGATGGATTTAGATTTATATGTGGTAATCTTTATGTTAAAGAGTATTTGAAGATTCAAGGTGTGGTCCCGGAGATGTTCGCCTGCATTGGGTTCAATTCGGTGGAACATTTCCTGTTTCATTGCGATGATATCTTGGAAGTTCGAGCGAAGAAAGTAAACGGTGTAGATCTTTACTTTCTGTTTGTAAGTGTATTTGTGTAAGTTTTCTGATAAAGGTGCAGTAAATTTTAACGGCAATGATTCAAGGCTGGAACTGTTTCACATTGCAGTTGAATGAGGAACTGAGACCTCCTGGAAAGGATTTTAAGCCTAGGGATTTGTCTCCGTACAACCTAGTGAAAGAAAGCTACGGAACCACGAAGCTTTGCTCGGTAACGTTTACTTTTTTTTAACGGCATTCCTTTCATTCAACAGTAATTGCTCTGATTTCCCGACTGCCGAAGCAGAAATATTTATACATGCTTTGATTTTAGTTTTCTAGGATTCTTAACTTGGGCTGGAATTTGGTAACTCCGACTGTGTCTGGTCCCATGCGAGGTGACCAAGACAATCCCCATTTCCTGGATGGACGGGTAAGAATTCTAGCTGAAGCTTAATTGAAGCTCTACACACTTAAATTTGTCTATTTTTTCATGAATTGTGAAAGCGTATTTCATCTGCAGCGAACCAAGGATGAGCACTCTGGTTATGCCTCTGCCAATCAGTGCGACCGAATACAGTATCCTCCTCCACCCTCGTTCTCTCAAAGTTCGTCAGCTACGCTACCAAGTTCTTCAGGCTCCATGTATCCTATCTTGAATACTGTGCCACCGCATCAAGCTACGAGAATTCATCGTGCTGCATCGTTTGGGGATCATGAGGCTAGGCGTCATCGAGCCAGGTTTGGAAAGCTTTTCGTCGAAGCTTGTGCTAGTTTGAAGGGGAACGTACCTGATAAGCAATGATGACGAAGAAAGGATAAAAGATACTTCTTTTATTTCACTTGTGAGGTAATAAGCTGATGCATTGTATGTTTTCTACTATTTTAAGAGTAACAGGCTTATATTCCCTGTAAAAGGAAACTGCTGCTCCTGTATCATCTAAATAGGCATCCTTAGGATGCCTCTAAGCGGTGGCCATAGGTGTGATTACCGCAGTTAGGGTATTCCACCGCTACCGATTGTAATGGAGACTAGAGCTTTTGCGGCTCTTGTAACTATGTATAGCCCAATGAGAGTGACAAATATGAAGAAGGCATGAATATCCAGCATTCTTAGCTCATACCAGGTTAAGTGATCATTTCTTGGTCTCATGGTGCTGATATTGTTTTGTCGAAGGAGAAATTCAGTCCACCAAATAGCAGTGGTTAGGAGATCCATGGGCCGATCTCTCGTCATCTTCTGAAGGTTGAGGGTACTTGCCTTGTAGCTAGAACATTATCAAATAGAATGCGTTTTAATTTTCTTTACCGTTAGCCAAGACTCCAATACATTTAAGTGTTTATGCTCGTCAAAGAAGGTCAGCAAGTCGCTCACCTAGGGTTTCGAGTGATTTTATCAATTGCTGCAATCAAATCACTTGTAGTTAATGTTTTAACTTCGAGTGCTATTCCAATTCCTTCCATGACAATCCTGTAGGCATCATAATCTTCGTCGGCCACTAGAGGAAGACCAATCATAGGAACGCCATGGTACGTTGCCTCGGAAATGCTGTATAATCCGCAGTGGGTGATAAAAAGTTTCACTTTGGGGTGTGCTGGAAGTAGTACATGTGTTCTCTCTCAGAATCACTAGGAATCGAAATTCAATTTGAAGTCAATTAGCCATACCATGCAAGATCTTACCCAAAATTTCCTTCTGCGGTAGCCATTTTGCCAATAAAGCGTTTCGAGGCACATCCTTTGGGACTTCCCTTTCCCAGTTCACAATGAAACGCATAGAAGGATATGAGCTCATGGCATCGAAAAACATGTTGAGGAAATGTTGATTGGTTTTGCTAATATCATAAGATGTTCCAAAAACAATTAAAGCAACTCCCGCGTCCTCATCGGCATCATCCATGAATATTTGTATTTCCTGTAAAGTTCGTTCGAAAATGATGATGATCATAATGATGATGAGAAACACTAGTATGTGAGTTATCGAAAAGAGTACCTCTGGTATTGGTTGCTTCCTTTGTTCCCACATATGCAATCCACCAATATGAATATAGTTCGGAGGCAACGCTCTGGCAAATTCAGTCGTGTAATGAGTATTCATAAACACTAAATTCGTGTTATTTCTTTCCAACTCGTGAAACTTTGGTAGGTTATCCTTGCGCAAGTAGGTCCTCATCAGCTTCTCCAGAGCAGGGTACAAGAAACGGTGTCGTTCAAAAGAACTTAGTAGGGGGTACAGATAGTTGCGCAGTCGGTTTATGAAAGTCATGGGATAGACGAACTGGCTAGAAATATCAGGGATCCAGTTGGTTTCCAATACCAGGCCAAGCATGTCGTGGAAGTAAGAAATAATCGTTGTCGAATCCAAAAGAATTAGTTTGGACCCCCATTTTTCTCGAAATATGTAGGCACATTCCCCGAATGCTGCATTGGTAAATATAAGATCAATTTTGGTACCGTCATTGTGCAAAAGATTTTGTAAATCCGTGTCTTCATTGTCATTTAAAATCGTCTCGCAAATATTCAAAGACCACCAACTCAAAGAATCCCAAACAATTCTTTCGTTTCCGCTTAGCCGCATTTCTAGCTTATCCAGGACGTGGAATGCGGACAAGAGCTTTTCCAGTTTAGCCGGTATGACTTCGTTTATACCTGGATGCACCCAAGGTCTTTTGTTGTGGCAACTTAGCACTGTGATATTGTGACCTCGGTCGGCCAAGGCACTCATTAAAGGCCATACAGTCAATTTATGGCTGTAAGTCCCGCCACCGTAGAAGAACAAAATGTTCGCTCCGTCGGAAAAAACGATATAACATGACAATATTGCAAAAGCTCGCAGTTCCATTGTTACAGAAGGATCAAAGTTCTTTAGAGTCAAGGAAGTCGGGAATTAGTCTTCGTTCAGTGGCTGATAAGAGAACAAACTTGTTGCTATGGGGTTTGCAATGCAAATAATTTGAAGGTCACGTCAAATCTCAGTATTCTGCCGAACCAAGCCAGTCACTCTTTAGCTACGAGAATCTCGCACAAAAGTATGATCTATGGTCTCTCCAATTCTCTTGAAAATCTTCTGTGATATCCGTTTGTCGATGATAGTATGATGTACGCATGACGCAGATTTGAAGTGACACGTCTGTCATTTGAAACACCACTGAACGTGAAACTTAATGAAATCTTATATTTTTATTAGACGTATTCCTAGTACAAAGCACTCTTTGTCATGGTTATTTATCCTTGACATAGGTCAGTATCAACGCTCTTTACCTTATCATGGCCATGAAAGTTAGTAAAAAAAGTCGTGTTGCTCAGTTAAGATGTTTTCCGCTTTCCAGCTTCGTGTGAATCTGTGTGTGCTGCTTTACGCAGAAAGCACGCGTGCATAATTGATGCGATTGTTTTTGTCAAGTAGAGGACAGCTATTATGATTGCAGCAGCAATCAAAAAGAAGAATGCGTGCACATCGAGCATTCGACGCTGCCACCAATATTGATGATAATTTAGAGGCTTCAAGAATGACGTGTCATCGTTTCGCAGCACAAATTCGGTCCAGAAAACGGCCGTATCCACTGGGTTTAAGTATCTATCGCGAAATATCTGCTGGGCTCTCTTCATATTTTCCTTGTATCTGAAAGAATCAGGAAGTTCTGATCACGACTGCATCAATCGAAGTTGCATTTCTCGCATGCTGAATGAAATAAGTTCAATCGCTTGAAGTATGTGTGAGCCCCTTTCATTCATGCAGAATCTCTTAAGAAAGTCGAAGTTCTACCCGTCGTCCTGGGTTTTCCCATGGTAGTTAAGAGGTTCAGAGGTTGTTACGTTACGACCAAAAAGTACTCACATTTGATATGTTGTAACTTCTTTTATGGCATCTATAATCGTCTGAGAAGTTAGGTCCTTCGCCTCAATCGTAACGCCTAGCTTATAAATGCTGACATGGTAGGCATTGTAATCCTGTTCGGCAAATAGTGGCATGGCAATCACTGGCACGCCACTGCAAGTTGCTTCCATTTTGCTGTTGAGACCGCAGTGGGTGATAAAAGTCAGTAATTTTGGATGCTCTAGAACGTCAAAAACGAGGCTATCTGATTCTGATCGCAAGGGCGCTTTGTGTAGTCATAAATTGTTAATTTCTTACGCAAAATCTCCATCTGTGGTAACCAGCCGGAGAAATGCAAATTGGATGGAGCATTTCCAGGTATGGGCCCGGCCCATTTCCACAAGAACTGAATTTTCGGAAACTGGCGTATAGCTTCAAAAAACATGTCTGCGTAACGCTTGGAGGCGTTGCTAATTTCCACGCTGCTCCCGAAGGAAATCATGATGGCTCCGTCTTGAGCGTTGTCCAGCAACTTTTGTATTTCCTTTTAAACGCATTCAGATACTTCTCATTAACTATTGCCAGAAAAAAAGGTTATGTAGGGGTCAGAAAGAAGTCTCTTGTCATACCACTGAAAGCTTTTTCTGTGGCTGCCAGCATTGCATTCCTCCGACAGGTATTACAAATGGTGGCAGTGCTCTTCCGAATTCAGCACCGTAATAGACGTTCATTAGAATTAGACTTGCGTTTCTTTCAGCCGCCAGGATGTCCGGCTCCGTTGACGTGTTGAGCACCCTTTGAGCAAGTTTACGGACCTCTGGGTACGATTTGTAGTAACGGAGATAGTAGAGATACAAGGTCTTATAGTAATTTCTAACCCTATCGAAAAAGGTCATTGGGAAACTCATATGCTGTAAAGTAAGATCCGGTAACCAGGACGCCTCCACTGGGAACCCGTGAACGTCTGCTATCCATGGGTAGGCTGATGTTGAAACGGAAATGGCTAACTTCGTGTTGTGATACAATGCCCAAATGGCACCGCATTCTGACATGATTGAATTCGTTATGATCAAGTCGTACTTAACACCATAGAGGGTAGATTTCGTCAGTTCGTCTTCGAAAGACAAATTCACTATAGTTTCACAAAATTGTACGGTGAGTTTGGGAACTTGTTTCCATATATCGTTATCGGTTCCCTTTTGGCGGTTTTCAAGGCGATCGGCTTCGAGCAGGGACTCAACTTTTTCCGCAAGTTGTCTAGGGGCAATATCTTTCACTTTCGTGTTCTTGAATGGCTGTTTCGTGAAAGGTGACAGTAGGGTCACATTGTGTCCTCGATCTGCAAGGGCTGAAACCATTGGCCAGATACCTATTTTGTGGCTGTAGGTACCACAGCCGAAAAAAAACAGTATGTTAGCACTATGAACAGCGGTTGCCAAGGAGATGGAAAGAATCACTAGTGCATGACCACCCGTCATTTTGATTTTGATCTTCGCAATAAAATCACCACCATAAGAAGAATGACATTGAAGATCACGAGATGATGGCAGATTTTAAAACTCAACTCCTATCAAGAAGGCCAAAGTTTAACTGACAGGGCCATGCTTCTATAAAATGATCAGCACTTCCATCCGTAACAGTAATGACTTAAGAGGATAAAACTCTAATTGCGGTGCAACTTAGCCAACCTGCAGCAATTACTGTTCTCAGGGTTGAAGGAATGGAAAAGTTTTGGCAAATCCTGTGCTTGTGACACGCATACCAGAATTGAATGCACGCGATCCATTTTACATGGATTGAAAAGCATGGTTTCTTGTTTCTTCCTGCGATGGATTGAAACTTGCTTCTTTATTAAATGCTTCCCTTGAAGCTGTAGATTTTTCTTGGCTCATGCGACTCGTTCATCATTTAAACCAATGCAAACCAAACTTTTAGCTCTGATTCCCGCGTGAACTGTAACTCAGAGATTCTTTTGATCAATCACGCATTAGTTTTTTGGCTCAGTTTGCTTAAGATTACGTGCTATGTTTCAAGGCTGGACTGAAAGTGTAGAGTCGAAACATACCCTTTAGGCGTATTGTCTTCAGAGACAATTTACTTCTTCTCCAGTTTTAACATCATCTAGATGTTACTGGCAAGTGTACTAAGGCAAACTTTCTGTGAAAAGGCTTGATAAACAGTCAAGAAAAGAAACCGAATATTGCTGTATATTGTAGTGTTTGGAAGTCATCCATATCACAAGAAATTTTCGTAGTCTGGTAACACATGCGTTTGTGTCATTATAGAATTTGGGGCTGGCAAATAGAGTTCGTAATCTCATCAGTATGAAAAATGCAATATGTTGACTAATGATTAACTACTTAAATAGAAGTATTGGTTTGGTGGAAGAGGAGCATCATGATTTATACAAGCAGATCAATTAAGTTTTTCTTTTCTCGTTGCGACATTTTCACCACTGCGATTCTTCAATTTGTAGCCACAAAGGACCCCAATTGCCAAAGCAGCAATCCCAATAATCAAACCCCAGATATCCAGTGATCGCCGCACAAACCACGATTGCTCAATCCCGAGAGGTATTTGCAAGGAATGATTCTGCCGAAGCACATATTCAGTCCACCAAATAGCTGTTTCTAGTGGTGGAACTTGTCTGTCCGTGAAAGCTGATGAGATTTGGAGCATCTTTTCCTTGTATCTGCGGTTACAGCAACATTCGATTGATAATGACCATTGGTTCACATGCTTCCTCTTTATCATTTGGAGTTAGTAGTTAAACTTTCGGACAGTTGTGTGAGCATTTCATTAATTGAGTTACCTGGAATCGTAAAGTATGTCATTTAACGCTTTCTCTAACGACTCACGATTGAAGGTTTTGAACTCCATCCGAATTCCGTAACCAATGCGTGCAGCTCGCTCTGCATTGAAGTCTTGCTCCGCAAAAAATGGAAACAGTATCAGTGGAACTCCAAATGTTGTGGCTTCCTGTATGCTAAGTAAGCCTCCATGAGTAATAAACGCTCGCAACTTAGGATGACCTGGAATGGAATTAGATACCGCCAATTTAATTGATTTCTTCATTGTCATTGTCAGCCATAAAGATAAAGAAAGGGAAGCACTACTTACTTAAGATATCGTTTTGAGGCATCCACTTCGCCGTGATTACATTCGACGGCATTTCCGCTGGAACGGAGTCAGATTCCCATTTCCACACAAATCTGGTTTTAAACTTTGCTAGTGTATCGAAGAAGATTTTTTGGATTTCTGGACTAGTCTTAGAAATTTGAGCACCGGTACCGAAACTTATGTAGACAAATCCCTCGTCTCCGGATTCATCCACAAATTTTCTGATGTTCTACGAAAATGGAATAGAATTGTCCTTACTGACTTGAAAATGAGACAAGAGCATTTACGAGACAGAAAGATGTGAGTTGGAATCGATTTTAGTCACCTTGGGTAGTGGTTCAGGTTTAGTGCTCACATGTAGACCGGCTACAGGAACATAAAGTGGTGGCAAAGCTCGGGCATTTTCCAGGCTGAAATGTGAGTTCATGAGGATCAACGCTATTTGAGATTCCATGCTCCTGAGCGATATACTTTCGTTAAGACGAAAGCCCTCTTGAATGCATTTTTCCAGCCTAGGGTACATTTGCCAAACCTTGGTGTAATACCAAATCAGCGGTCGAAACGTGTTGATGAACCGATCGAAGTAGCTGAAAGGGTATTCCAGAGAATAGGCCAGATCCGATATCCAAGACGTCTCTGGCAGGAAACCGTAAGCGTCATACTGCCACATGAACGGATGTGTCGTTTGGTATATCATGTACTTTGAATTGTGGAGGTGGACGATTCCCAAGGCACAGTCGTTGTATAACGCATCTATGATCACTAAATCGAAAACCGATTCTCTGGCTAGCTTTAAATATCCCTCGTCTTTCATGAGTATTTCACAGGACCCCACTCCGGTTTCTCGTATCTTGTGCCAGAGCTGTTCATGGTTACCAGTAAATCTGAGAGCAATCAGATCAGAGGATGATCCGAGTGCCTCGGACATGTAATCTTGCAAAGCTTGAGGCACAAACTCGGTTACGCCTGGGTTTGGCTTCTTCGGTGCAAACGGCGACAGAAAGGTGACATCGTGACCCCGTGCAGCAAGTGCTTCCACCAGTGGCCACACAGTAATTCGGTGGGAGTAAGTTGAAACTGCGAAATAGAACAGGATTTTCGCGCACTGTATTTCCGTGGCGAGTAGTGCGAGGCAGAAAACAATCACGCAGGTCTGTCGAAGCATTTTGGAATTGTTGATCGGGACAAATAACTTGGAATTACTTTGGTACAACGATACCCAAGCACTAAAGCTGATCTCGTCCTGCCTCACTGAGGCAGTAGTTAATCTAAGATAAAATGGAAAACTTAATTTTGTGTCTAAATCACTATCACTCCGCAAACATAAATGAACTTTATGTAGCGTATAGCGTGGTCAATGTGGTAATAGATTAATGAGAATTGACTGGAGGAAAGTAAGTCAGTCTCGTCTCGATTGTGCGCTGCATTGCAATATAAGGACCTGTGGGTCCAAAATCCGAATGACGCTCCTTTTTTGCTCGCGTGCTCAAATTATTGCGTGCGAGAGAAAGAAAGCTTGTGAGCTGATGGGTATGCCTGAGGCTTTGCTTTAAGAAATTATACAAGAGCAAGCTTAAGCACTTTATACTTGAAGTTTGATGGGCAAATCACCGTTTATGATAGAGGAAGATTAATAGACTGTAGATAGTACTACGCTGATTAACTTTCTTGTACTACCACCATGGGTACATAAATATGATTGACCTATTTTTCATCAGACTGTCTCGTTGACTTTATGCCGAAGGAAAGATACAAGTAGTGGATGACTCGGATAGTAATCTTGCATTGGTTAGCACTTATAATGAAAGATTGGTTGTCATCGACATTAATTATCCTAGCCTATATTTCCCAACCGGGTTTAAATTGGATTCGCTTGAGCCCTTTTGCTCCTGTCAAGGAAGTTTTGATTGCGTGCAGATTTTTACTGACAAGCGCGTGTGAAGATTTGGCTGCGTGCTCCTAGTTGCGAAATTCAAGGGCAAAATTAGTTGCAATCTGATCAATGAATTGTATCACGAAGGGGGGATGGGGCACTTGCAGTAGTTTTTGTGGTGTCTGCAATAATTTTGAGCCAGTGCGAGTGTTTGGCAGGATTCTAGTGGCATGTTTGAAGGAAAAGATTTATGTGTCTAAATTCTGTAGGAGATCGTGCCTCTGCTTTTGTCTTAAAGAATGAAGTTGGTATGAGGTCTGGAAGATGTTGGTTGTCATTCTGACAGAAATTCACATTGATCAAGTTATCATGGCGTCATGCCATCGCCATCTCTTGTAAGAGTTTGATTCTTTACTTGAAAGTTGAATTTATTACATTGTAGTTGCTACTACTGTCCGTATCATTGCACTTGCACCTTAAGGTTGTCCTCATTCAAACCTAGTTTGTGTTTCAGCAATTGTCAAAGTGCTTTCTAAAAGGACAATCCTCTGGCTACAGTGGTAAATCATTGATGATATTTCCTTGTCTAGAAAGACTGGATGAGTCCCATGACAGCTCCAGGGCGAAAGTTACCATAGCAACTAATAGTCCAGCAACACAGATATAGAACACCACTTGGAGGTTTTTTAAAGGAAATGGTCGAACAGGCGGTGTTTCTTGAAGTTTTTCATAGATCAGATCATACAAAGCACGATTTGTAGGATCTTTGATTATTTTTCTCCCGAAAGTTTGTAGATTGTCGGTGGAAACTCTACTCCACTTCAGAAAGTGCCCGGTATCTGAAAAGCGAGACACGATTGAATTGAATTCAAAGGAGTATTTGTAAAATTTTGGATAAATCAAGCTTAGTGGTATCCGCAAGGCTGGTTGCTTTGACATCTGTAAAGGAGGACGATCTCTTGAAATGCTCATGGTGGACATCCCCACGATTCCCATCGATTCGTACAACACGCAAGCTGTATCAGTCGTATTGAACGCCTCCATTAGGCACAGCTGTGTTGTATTGTAATACTTGAATCGATTCCGAATGTTCACATATGCTGGGATAGTAGTTCGGAGAAAGAACTCGAGTTCAGTCCCGTTGAAGTGCACGAACTTGATCTTGAAGTCTTTTCGGTTCGACAGTTCCTCAAAAGTTTGTGGCATTGGTATGATTTCTGGCTGTGTGAGGTAGGAAATGAGATCACTACCGTATGCTGTTTGGGTTACCATGAAAACAAACAAGCCCAACGTAGTTAAAATTTTTAGAGCTGTTGATCCTCGCAATACGGGCGTCCGAGATGACTGCTCCAGTATTATCGTGAAGGGGATCCAGATCGACTGAAAGGTTTTTTCGGACATGGTCATTGCCCCGAGATGGGTCGCCATGGTCAGTGCACCGAAGAAGCAAGCCACCAAGCCGAAGAAACTGCTTGTTACTAGTATCCAAACAAGCTTGTCGAATGGATACAGGAGTGCCTCTTCGTGGATCCCCACTTTGGGATGAGATGTAAAGAATTGGATGGCGTAGTACTCTAATGGGGATGAAAAATCTGCTATTTCCTCCTTTGGTGTGTATTGTGTCAACCCCAATATGAAATCTTTGTTCCTTTTTGCGATTTCTTCAAGTATCGGAGGCCATGTGCCGTTAGGAAATCTATAGGTTCCTCCTTTGCTCGGGCTTATGGTGAATGTGAAGTTGTAGAATTCTGAGGAATAATCGATGAATGCAAAATACAACCCGATTCTTTTACCCGATCGCTTATCGTACTTGAAATGCATTGCAATGTCACGTGACGTCAAGGAAAAGTGTTGGCCACTTAGGGAGCTCTTCGATCCAAAGTTTGAGGGCAAGTCAGAAATTTTGACTTTAACAACTGTTCCGCAATTATTGTACAGCAAGTGGCTACTAATCGTTTCACCGGAGTCGTGTTCATGTCGTTTTTCATGTTCCGCTAAAAGAATGAGCCCAATGACCCACCTCATTCTCAAAATTGTTTTCGACAGCATGTTGAATTTCAAATCTTCCTCAGTGCCGATCAAAACGATTTTGTCTTCTTGGCTGATGTAATTACTGTACATGAACTCGAAATTGGACATGACTCCCGCAGATACTGGTATAAGGGAGGTCATGCACCGTGTGAATTGCGCGTTCGACATTGTACTGGATTGAATTCGACGGTTAAATATACGCGACAATCGTGTAGATTCATCAGCCAGGCTCTCAGTTGAGTTAAATTCTGAAAACGGTTGGACCACTAACGGGATATAAGATCCGTGGAATATTCCAAGATTCAGGATTTCTGAAAGGTGTTTGGTCCGGTAGGTCGTTTTTGTTCCCTCTAGTTCTGAAACGATTCTCAGAAAGCATTGAACATGCTTGTAATTGAATTGTAGAAGCTTCAAAACCATGGTCGATTCGATAAAAACGTTTTCAAGCCGTGGTTGTAAGTTTGCCGTAGTCCCGGCAAAGAGAAGGACAAATATAGGGACAGAATTCATTTTGAGTGGCGTCTTTTTGGAGTCTTGCACTACTGGTTTGAAGAACAGAACTGAAGCGGTTTGGTGAAAATCCTGTCTGTGGAGGAGGCTAGCTTTGCAACAGCCTTTAATGCGGTTTAGTTTTTGCAGTGTGATGAATGATGAAAGCCGTTAATTTCCTTTCACTATTTGAAGGAGTTTTTAGCTTCGGTGAAAACCGTGGAGCTGTCAAAATGGTAATGGTTGAAAAAATAAGTCCGTTAAGAATGGGAATTCTGTTATTTCAGCTTTCCTCGTGGTCACCGATAAAAAAACAAGAAGGAAGATTCCGTCTTCTACAACCACTAAGCTGTCAAAATACGTGTTTCAGTTTAAGTGCTAGCAATGAAAAGAATTTATTTGATGTGTTTTTACAAATAATGATGTTTGTAAGTTTACTTTTCAGTCAGTGCGGGGTGTGTGAGAAATCCTTTTGAGCCAGGTTACTGTACCTCCTGGCATTTTATATTTGAAGGCTGTTGTCATTTTTTCTTTTCTCCCTATCGGCACCGAGGTTTATGCAATAGTTGCTAGTTCATGTAATGGCTAAAACGACCATTTGGGAGTACCCATTACGGGAAACATAATCATTGTATCAAGTGAAGGGATGAGATTTGGGTTGTGAAATGCCGACTTGTAAAGAAACTTAATTGATTTAACTGTCAAAGAGATTTTCTGTTTCGGGTTGTATTAAACCACTTATTTTAGAGAATAAAAAAAGTAAATACAGGGTATTGTAACGGACGTTAATTGCAATTGCAATTGCAGGTCATATGATAATGAAGTGTACACGTAAGAAAACTAATTCTAACATTTAAAGAGGAGAGAGATGCATGCAGAGATGTAAAAACACCCCCATCTTCTTTGGAAAACCTGAAAGAAACGTACCATTGGTTATAATAAGCAGAGGCTGCACAAGCTGTTAATGTAAATGCACAACCTTTCTGGTTCTTCCGCAATGGAACTCACCTGCTTTTCTCATGTTCGCAGCTAATGGGTGTGAGCTTGCAATCATCATGCAAATTGATACGGTTATCCTAACTAAGTGAGGATGCGAATCGTGAACCTGTTTTCCTCTTGAGCCAAGTACAATGTGCTTTGGGAGGTTCGAACTCGAGTAGCGCATCTTCTGAGAAAGAAGAGAATCCTGTGCCAGCCTTTTAGATGCTATGCCGATCTCGATGTATTAAGTCCTAGTTCATTTGCGGTTATTGTGGCGTACTATAGCATTTGTGAGCTATGCTATTTTTAGTTTGAATCATGTGAAAATTGTGCTTGTTTCAAGTGCTAAGCTGATAAAAGATAACGTGTTAGAGCATTTGCATGCTCAAATAGCCGGTGAATTGTAACTGCTTGTTGTTACTATTTCTTGAATTGGGAAACTTGTGTAAGAATGCGTATGCAGTTGGTTCCCTCTGGCAACTCTTATAGCTACCAGTTATACACGTAATGTTGTCACCGTTTTGTTACACTGTAAAAGAATCAGTCAAAGCAGCTACTACGCAATTTCTTTATTTAGGAAACTTAAGAATTGTAAAGCAATCTGATTTCCTGTAGAGTTACTATAAGTATGTGAGGGTTACTGTGTCGCTCAAGCCACTCTTTTCTATTGAAAGTTTACGTTCATGCTGTCAAGGAAGTGAATAACTTTTGAAAGTTACGCTTGAATGTTAAAGTAACGTGAAAATTACAGCTTGTACCAGGAATGGCAATACACGTTCAGCATTCTAATGACGAGGACGGGGCTGTAGCAGGACGATTGATTACCGAGTGATTTGCAAAATTGGATTTATTGTTGTTACGGCAACCTGTGGGCTTAGTGCAAAGAAACAATGTCGCCATCCTCAGAACTGTGAGCATAGCTCTGTTGACTGTTGCCAATGGAGGAGAGATGAACAGGACTGAAGAAGTGGACAAAACGCTATGTGAATTGTGAATATACACGTGCTTTAATGCTTCGATCCATGAGCAAATTTACCTCGCAGGCATTACAAATCAGCGCAACGTCTCGTGTTTCAAGCGCATCAGTCAAGAGTTGTAAACGGGACAGCGCATTGTCAAGCGAGGAGCAGTATGTGTAAGTTGATTTTAAAGGATATCTTTCGCGAATGCTGAATCTCCATATACTGAGATTGGTGGCAAATGAATTCCAGAGAGAGACATGCTCTTAAATCCTTGAAGTCTATTGAGGATAAAATGAATCTGAGTTTGTGATCTACTAATTCTGTGCCTTTTATTTCAAACAGGCTAGTTCCAGTAGTATGAGTGTGTGCAATCCTCTCAGAAGCTAGTGCCTTAAGTCCTACCAGGATCAAGTTAAAAATGGGCTGGAAGAATTATTTATTCCTTTTTGCCTTGGCTGTTGCCGGTCTAGTCCCTTCAGAAACAAGTGGTGCTAAAATTTTGTTCTTTTTCGGAATCACGACCTACAGTCACCGAATCGCGGTATGGCCATTGGTGGAAAAGTTGGCGGACGCCGGTCATAGCATTACGTTTGTCTCGGCCCACGACCCGGGCAGCTTACGCAACCCCAAGGTGACGGAAATCAGACCGAAAGCTTACCAAGATTTTTATCAGAAGCTCATGGACGTCAACTTGCTGGAAGTGCGTCTGTCCGGGGACCACCGTCAAGCATGGGACAATATCGCGGAATTCAGTCCGACCTCTACAGACTTTCTGGTGGAAGACAAAGCCTTCATCAAGTGGATGAACGAAGAAAGCTTCGATTTCGTGGTCGTTGACTCCCTGTTCAGCGAAACTGGCATAGCTCTTGCTTGGAAGTACAAGGCCAACTTTGCTGTATTCTGCACCACTGCACTTTACGCATGGCAGTTTGATGCCTATGGGATTTTCCCTGAAACGTCCTGGTTACCTGATCTGCAAAACCATTACTTGGAAGACATGGACTTGTATACGAGGTTTTGGAATACTATTAATCCCATTAGATGGCATTTGTACAAATCTTGGGTCTACTACCCAAAGCTTCAGAAGACTATCAGAGAGGGTTTCGGAATCTCTGACTTACCTGATATAGAACTGTTGGAGAAAAACGTTAGCTTGGTCCTTGCAAATATTCACTATGGAGAAGAATACGGAAGAGCGCTGCCGCCGCTTGTCGTTCCAGTCGGAGGAATGCACTGTTTCCAGTCCAAGGGAGAGGCCAGCAAGGTGAGAACTACAATCAAATCAAAGCAACGACGATGAGTTTGCACTTTAACGTGCTAATTACGGCGATTAATTGTCTTGATAACTTTTTTTTGTTGCAGGAGCTTCAAGCCTTCATGGACAATAGTGGAAAGGGCGGGTTCATGTACGTTAGTTTCGGGAGTGCGTTAAAATTCTCAAATATGAAGCCGGTATTGAGGGATATTTTCTTCAGTGCCATGAAAAATGCTCCTACTAAATTTGTAGTCAAGTGGGAAGGAGAGAAGATTGATAACATGCCTCCGAATGCTTTTTATGCCGACTGGTTGCCTCAGCAAAAAATCCTGGGTAAGTCCAAACAAGATGATGATTTGCGCCGACGAAGCAATCAAACCTTTAAGTGTGTGACTTTAAGCACTGGATTTCAAAAATTCGCTTTGGCCGTCAAGACCAGTGGAGATGCAGTTTAATATTTTATGCTATGTAGCATAACGTAATGATGGACTCTTCTGGATGTTTGGTATTTTTATTTTGCAGCACATCCAAACATTAAAGGCTTCATTACACATGGAGGATTGCTGGGACTGCAAGAGGCGGTGTGCAACGCTGTACCACTTATCATCTTTGCGATTTTCGCTGAACAAGACTACAATGGTAACCGGCATCACTTGCGTGGCAGGGGAATAAAGCTCGAGTTCAAGACTCTCAATCAGCAAGACCTAGATAATGCAATTTCAAGGCTTCTTACAGATCCAAGGTTAGTTTCCTCAAGAGCTTCACTGTTGGTGGAAGTGAATGCTGTTAGATAAATTGAACAAGTTCCTTGTCTCGTTTTGCTTGTGATAAATGCGACAAAATTCTTTTTCTGTCCTTTTTAACGTCTGATTGATGCCTAAAGAATGTAATTTTGTGATTTCATTTCAGCTTCAAGAAGAACATGGAACATGCATCAAAGCTATTTTTAGAGCGACCTACTCCCCCCTTAGAACTTGCCATGTGGTGGACTAATTTCACCCTTAAGCATGGACACGTTCCAGAGTTGAAGCCTCTGGGACTTCATCAGACGTGGTACCAGAGAAGACTTGTGGACGTCTGGGTTGTAGTTTCTATGATTATATTTACAGGCGTACTTTTAAGTACGATGATGTTAGTTGCACTAATGCGTTGTTGTAATCGTAAGCCTAGCAGTGGCAATAGTAACGTGAAGCGAAAGAAACTGTGATGGGTTTTTAAGAAGTGGTGGATTATGTGGATTGAATGAATACTATAGGATAATGATGGAGTTTTGTTAATAAGCGTAATTAAGAATCGAAGATTGTTTTCTGAGGAATAAAATATTTCTTACTATGAACCTAGCAATTATTACTACTGATAGAATGTACGCTATTCAGTGTTGTCATTATTGTCTGTATGCCATACATGTCAAGCAGACTACAAACTAACTACCAACTACAATCAGAGAATCAGCTCGCATCTCACAAGGTCGCGTGCAGTAAGCACTTGATTCTTGTCTTTTATGCGCACATCTCAAAAGCCCACAGAGATTTAATTCAAGGTCAGTTCATGTCCAGATGTCTCTGGACATGAAGCATCGTCAGCCACATGCGTTTGTAATTGTTCTCATCTCCTTTTCTCGCATTATATCCATCATCAATCAAGACAACTGCAGAAGCTCAAACAAGGTTGAATTCACTGGACCACTTACTCTCTCAGTAGTTTTAGGATTTCTCAGCTATCAGAAGAATAACAAACTTTGCTTCTGGCAATAACCGTAGTTTGTGACAGTGATCATTCACGCTGTAGCTGCACAGGTGCACTACAAAATCGTGTACAGGCAGATAAGCTTCGCTAGTGTAAATAGCTTAAAAATCAGAATCAAATTTAGAATTTGATGACTGATTCATAATTCCTTCCAAACATGTGATCTCAATCTCGGACTAGCATGTGATCCCTGATACTTATATCCATCGCAGCATTAATCAACATTCTCACACCTTACGTTGAATCCGTGGCAGCAACTTGTTTTTAACCAACTCAAAATGAAGAACTTCAAATTGCTGTTGGCCTTTTCCGCTCTTGTAACCCTTCTGCTGTTTAACTTGGAACCAGTCCACGGTGCCCATTTCGTCTTCTTCTTCGCCGTGTCAACCTACAGCCACAGGATTCCAGTCTGGCCCCTGATCGAAAAGCTAGTTGATAGCGGTCACGAAGTCACATTCGTCTCTCCTTTCCTTGCGAAAACTCCGAACCCCAAAGTGAAGGAGTTCGTGCCCGAAGCCGTCCGTAAATTTCATGCGGAGAATGAAGAGGGACCCGTGGCAATCAAAATGAGGCAAGATGGGCTGATCGACTCCACCTGGTGGGTGTTGCCGGAATGGGGCATCTCCATGTGTCAAATGTTCCTTGAAT
>VRMD01000065.1:0-48266 GCA_009872375.1 Sminthurides bifidus
TAGCTTCATAGGCAGGTGCTAGCGCTAAAATGACGGATATGATTCACTGTAAATAGAGGTACAGTATGATCCAACTCTATCGCCATTAGTCGAAAATTAACCTTTACTATAGTGGATAAGTGTAGTTCTAGTGTACTGGTACTGCAACGTTTTGCATGCTTGCGTGACCAGTTCGCATCGCGGCAAATAAAAAGCCAGGTTTAACTGTGGGAACATGATCTAATTTACGCCGAGTTTGTGCAATATATTTCCTCGCACTGGACGTAAGATGAGATTTTAAGCCTTGGATGAGATTTTAAGCCTGTGATTTACTAGGGGCAAAAGTTTAAGCTTGTACACTGAAGGATTGAAATTAGTTCTCCAGTCTCTTCTTCAAATCAGGATGCCCCAAATGAGATTTGTCATCTTTATGAAGTTTCCGATCCGAATAGATATTTATTACGATTTATAATCTAATGTAGCTGTGACTGTGAGACATCGCTAAACCATTTTTTCACAACATTTGGCGAGCTGTAAAATGTGTAGTGCTACATTACGGAAAAACTGAGAGACGTAGTCTAATGCAAGCAAGACTCGATGGCCTACTGACCTTCGCATTGTTATGATGCGTCGTAACCTCCTGCCTCATGTGTTGACCGACACATGACAATTTTAATGGGACGCCGATACGAAATATTCAATGGGCACGATAACGCCTTGACAGCTATACGTTGAATAGTACGCCAAGGTCTAGGCTTTCGTTAATTTGTAAGGTTTCGCGAATAAAGCAGTTCTATAACAGCGAAACAAGACCTCCAATATAGCTGGACGTTCATCCTAGAGGCACGTTTTCAAAGCAGCCAAGTCTTACTGTTTCCTCCCATCTCACCCAAATGTACACAAATCTATTCATTAGCTAAACCCGACACTAACGTGCACGTGCAAGCAAACAAGGCATGACAACATTCAGTAAGACGCCTTTATTTTCTAAGAATATGTCTTCCCTCAATTTTTTATGGCTGTGTCCACATTACCGCTAGCGAAGAAAGTTTTCCCCGCGTCATGACCAGATTTACTGAATAGAAGACTGGCAGAAGTATGCTGACCACCAAGCTTTGCTACAGAACTTCTCAGGCCATCTGATGGTAAGTCTTCGTTTTAATCGTTGTGGGAATACGAGATAGAAATCACGGTATCTAGATTCCTCTTTTATCCTATGGGGCATCAGGGACTTTTGATCACTGGGATCAAGCTCCTTTTTAGCATCCGCCAAATTCATGTCACGGTTATACAAAATAACACGGATGCCTACTGATCAATTCCATTCCAATCACGTGTACCGAATGGCTCTTGCATAAGGAAGATAAAGCCGAAAGTTTGAAACAGAATCTTCAACAAAATAATCTATCTATGAGATTTGATAGCTGTTTATGCAACTAATATTTCTTGTCCGGAATCACCTGTAGGACACACGCCCGTTCAAAACGATATGTCATGCCTACGGTTCGACCTGCAGTTGATTGTTCGAGCTGTTAGATTCCCTGTGATATTGTTTAGCCCAGATAGCTTTATAAAATTTATCAAGGTATGGCTTGGCACTAAATTGACTTAAAACAATGATCATTACAACATTGTATGACTTATCGTCACTTCCTAATATCCAACCCTTCCTAATTCTGTTCTACCTGCATCTGTATAAAGAGTGAGAGGATTTATCTTTCGATAGTGCATCGATGCCAAAGCACGTGACACAGCATCAACAGAAATTGTCCGAACCCAACACACTTAGATGCAACAAAGTTGAAATTACTATCAAACGATACAGGCAAAGAGGGATGAAAAGCCTAACAAATCCTTCACAAAGTGACTNTCCGTAAAACCCCCTTTCATAATCACCGAGTTGTCCTTTGTGCTTCAAAGCACGATGATGGAGATTCAAAACCGTCCATGCATTTCATCATGAGTAAAGGCCATAATAGTTAAGGATAATATTTGTGTAAAGTTACCCTGCTGAGTTGCCTGACCACGTAACAATATCTGTCCTGCATAGTATGATCTTGCAAAATGACAAAATGAGTACTGGAGAAGTCTGCATGGAGGGAATACAAACGAATGCTGGATGCAGTGGTTGTTTCTAAGGAAGTAACGGGTTCGGGTTTTGTGAACTTTATACAGGAGATGGACTATTTGTTAGACCGCGGATGCGATGGAATGAAGAGTCAGACCATAATAGACCGACTCTGATTCTAGAGGAATTTGGAAACTCATTGGCTCACGGCAAACAGAATAACTTGATCAAGGTATCTTCTAGAAACTTGTTTTTGAATGATTCACCAGAGTTGAAACTGCGTCAGTTGTTTGTTAGCCAGACAAATCATACTTGCTTTCATCAAACACTACACGAGCCTCCGTGCCCATACATTTCGCAACAGGCAACAGCAAAACACACGACAAAAAATTGATCGTTGCGCTGATGAGCAGAAGATGAGGATTAACCAAATTATTTGCGCTGACTTGCCATTCTTAGCATCTCATGATTTGCGACCAAGTTAGATGAGTATAATGGAAATAGAATCCGTCCAAACTATTCTACACTAAACTCATGGTTTCAAAACAAAGCACCTAAGCCTAACTTTGACTCATACGTAGTAAACTTACATGCTACGCTGCTGACGAAAAGTAACCGAACCTTTAAATTTATTTACCTAATGCGTGGTAACTGAAAACACTCATTCCACTGAAAGATGTTTAACGGCTAGATAACGATACGTATTCCAGCAAATGGTCAAATAACGACAAACTTAAGTAAGCTCATCTTCTAAGTTAGAACCATCGAAGTAAACTAGGTGTCCAATGGAAACAGAAAAATAGATTTAATATATTTGTAGCTCCTTTACATCTTACCTGATTGCTTTTAGCCGTTTATTCCCAAAACCAATTCTTTTGGCTGAAAGTCTCAGTATTACACATCACACTAATTTAATTAATCACAAATGCGCTACGCTAGTAGTACAGTTAGTGTACTGTTATGGATTGACTGCGTTAAGAACCACACGCTTTGACTAGACCGTCAGGGGTCAACTATTATTCTGGTCTGGTGGTACTCAAACCATTCATCAGCTGATTACGGGATGAGGGGGAGGTTGCTCTTCCCATTCTGTTCTTCCTTGAGCGCAGCAGCAACATCGCACGATCACACAGCAAGCATTATAGTTTCTCATGTCTCCCCGTGGGATCTTGCACTTTATTTACTCACCTCTAGCTAATGCATGGATTTGTTGTCATCAATGTAAATACGTAAGAATTTCTACAACGTTCTTTAATGGCCCCACGACCCCCGGTCATCGTAGCTAAGCTAATAGACATCAAATACAATCTCAAATCGCTCCCTGATACAAAACAATGTCATGGAATAGTGTGGAAGACAACTTAAACTACCCGTAGCATTTCTAGCGCTCGAGATAGCTATTGTTGAAGTCAAAATCCGTGGACGGTACCACTCCATTCTTTACAAGCTCATCTTTGAGAAAAGTATACAATCGGTAGAGATTACCACATTCAGTTACGTGACCGGACTCGCCCAATACAGCCTGCTGCTGGATTATCAGTCCTCCTAAGCTTTTTGTTTCTGATTCTGGTCAAGCGATGCTGAGGCTAGCAAAATTTTGCTGGGACACTGGATTATCTGTCGAAGTATAGAGACGGCAGTACATCTGTACAAAAGGCATTCATTCACGCACACCTGACTCCTCCAAGGACAACGCAGACAATGAGAAAGAAATTAGAATTCACTGTGACATACGTAGCGCTATTGAGGAAGACGAATGAATTGTATCAGGATTATAAATACCTCTAAGACCATGACTCTGTCGACTGACGTAATTCTAATCGTTCCTCTCAGTCTGACATGCATAGACAGAAAGTTACAAAACCGCTCCGACATTTGGGAAGCAGCCACTCCAGGAGTTTGACATGCTTAACCAAGCTAAACCTTTACAACTTTTTGCCTGAGTGCGATTGATCCGCTGTAACAGGGGCTGCATTATTTTCTACACAATTGTCAGTAGAAAATTGTCTAGACAGTTTCCAATACGTACTTACAGATTAAGCATACATCTCTTAAAGTTCTCTCTGGTCTCTCGATGAGCTTCATGTCCTTCTAAGAGCAAACTGAACATAAGCTTAGTAAAATTTTGTAGCTTTAATAATCTGATTTGTTTAGGCAAAGACATTGCCACAACCTTTAACAGTCTTTCAATCTCGACAGAAAAATGTAAAAAAATTATCGCTAGAATAGCGATACTTAGGAAAAGAACTTTGTCTATATATGCATATAGGCGATACCATATCTTGGATAGTTACAGTCAGTGAAATTCAGGCTACTTAATGAAGACCTTTGAGTATGTGTTAATCTGCATCGATATCATTATCAGGTAGATCAGCAAAAGGTCCGTATGTTCTTACTAGTCTCTGGAGGGAGCTTCGTGGTTCCGCTATAACGTGATAAATTGCTTTAAGTAAGTATAACATTAGCAAAATAACCAGGACTGATAAGGGACTTAAGTATCCTGTAAGACGTAGAAGAGGCAGCAACGGTAACAAATAAATGTAATAAGTCATTGAAGCAAAAGGTCTTAAGTTCACACGCGGGGGAAGATAACATTGGCGTCGCACTTGCTGGCCTGGAGCCGGTTTCTCAATGACGGAGTATAGCTCCGGTGGAGCAAAGACAGCTCTTGATAGTTTACCTCTCAGGGTGTTTTCAAAGTACATCTTAGATATGGCGCCACCGAACTGTGTAAACGAGCAATTAAAAAATTCAAGTTTCGTGAAATTCGCTCAAAATTACCATTATGAGTTATGAGTGAAACAGAAGGAAATATAATGGAACTTACGTTTCGGTTAATGTTAGAAGACAAAGTGTGGAAAATTGCAACTAGAGCGCCAAGTTCATGCTGCCGAACGCTGACAAGGTCTGGATTTCCTTTCGGAGCTAACATCGCAGGCGTCAAAGTACCTTTTGAGATAACCGAGGTAGCGATGGATGGAGAAAACTTTCCTGGGTACATTTCCGAATGAATATCGCTATTGTTTAGAGTTTCTCCATTAGCTAAACTATCGCCCCAACTTGATGGTTGTTCAGTATCTACACCATCCATTTCGTGAAGCTAAAAAATAAAGGCAGTAGTATTTTTAGATACTCCTGAATATAAAGCCATCGAGTCAAATAAAATCGATCTTACATCAAACAAGAATATTAGCTGCTGCTTGGAATACTGTAACAATTGCATGCAGCGGTTGCTATCGAAAGGGCCAGGAGGCGAATCAGGTCTGTCAGATTGCCACGGGGCTTCATTTCCACCAAGAAACTTCATCAAAGGATTTGTTGCCTTCGGGCTTGGAGTGGAATCTACGCCTGTTTCTCCTAACGCGTGTATCGCATGGTTGATGCTGTAAATTAGTGACTGTACCTGAAAAAATTAAGCGCCATAAAATCAGGGCGTTTATATCTTCGAGTTGCGCCATGCAAAATGATGATTCTATAAAATAGAACATTTTTGTACAATGGAGCATACCAGCTTTCTTGTCTCTTCCGAAAACAACGGCTTGTACACAAAACCTGGTGGCTCTAAGTCGCTGATCATTTGCTTGATGTTAGCAAGTCTACCAGAGGTACATTGTTCGTTTAGATTCAAAAGATCGACGTTCCCAGAGCAGCTAAATGGCACATTCTGATGATCATCTAGATTGCAAATGTATCGCACGACCAGCTTTTCTATGCTACACAGAACCACTTTGAGGTTATCCTGTGCTGTTAGCACCTTCGAGGCTCGGAAGACCATTAAAGCATTTTTAAAGGACGTCAGATCGGAACGCAGATACCGTGGCAGGAGCAGATGGAATAGATTTGTATAAAACAATATGTTGTCCATCAGGAACCCATAGTAAAGAGGTTCAATCTGTGCTATTTCTTTGTCGCGAAATTGCCTGCATAAATTTAATAACATATTACAGCACAGAACCGGTTTTTAGTTCAGAGTTTTGGAAAACAAAGGATAATGTCATACCTGAAGCGGTCGAGCTTTGAATATCGCCATGGTTGAATATAGCTCAACCAAGTTTCATAAACAATTCTGAATGTGTTATCTAAAGGCCACCGCAAAAACAAATGACGTAGAAACGAGAATAATTTTCTTTGGTACAAAGGGAAGAGGGACCTGAGGGAAACCAATTGCGAACCACTTAAAAAATAAATTCATTCAGAACTATCTAATGCATGAAATAACAAAGACAAACCTTTTCACTCCTTCCATCGGATGCAAGGCTTGCTGATTAATGCAGTTAGCAAAATAATGTAGGTGTCTGACTACCATCCTTACACATTTCACCAGATCCACGTTTGGCAAGCTCGGGACCTGTAAAAGTATAAAATTGCTATGAACGTGTCATACCCTCGCACTCACTCAGCATCTGGATGGGTTGACATCAAGCATGCATGCTAAAGCATTATAATTTTAGTTTAAAAAATTACACGTGTGAAACAAAGGTAATGTGCAGTTCAACGTACAAAGATTGATGATACCGTATCGTTACTGTCGACACTCATCCACATCTCCATTATTATACTCAAGACTGTTTCACTTCTCCACAATTCTAAATGCGAGCTCGGCGCTGCAGAAAAGGACGCTTCTAGCGCTGCAGCTGGGACACTGGAAGTCTCCTGGAAAACTGATGCTTTAAATAACGTTGGATGCGGTGAATCAAGCCGACCAGGCGAACTTGTCGTGGCCCTAGGAGGCCTGTACGAAAGAAAATATTCCTTTTTTGAATTTTGCTAAACTATCTAACTTTACAATACTAGACATCAACTTACGTCTGAGCTACAGGATTGGTGTGAAACGTGGCTTCAGCAGCTGGCTTTTCATGTGCGCTTATGGGAGGCACGCTTTGACCGTCACAAGGGAAGAAATAGTTGTTGTACTCTTCGAGTAAGTTAGTGTACGCAGTATCATTTAGAGAACCCCACCCTAGCAAGTAATTTTGACTAACGCCGATTCCAAGGCTTGCAAACGTGAACACGAAAAAGTAATATTCAAAAGGATCTGGAAAAAAGACCAAAATGGTTAGAATACTGATAACACCACCCAGTAATAAACATTCTGATTAAAATTCAAGTCAAAATTGGGATCAATAGAACGTAAATTACTCAAAGTAACGTTTCTCAGTGGTGCTAGTTGACCATACGAATCGTATACCACATGGACCTTCTTGGTAAAAAACTCCGGAACTTCCAAGCGAGCTATACGCCTTTCCAGGACAGGCTGTGTAAATAAAATTAAGACTAGTTTACAATCTCAATTGCAGGTACGTGGAATCAATCCCAATAGTTTTAACTCTTAGGTACTCGACTTACAGGTAAACTACTAATCGGATAATCCAATCGATAATTTCTATCCGTCATTAAACGATAAATAGCTTTAAAAACTGGTCCATCTGGAGCTAATAATTTCACAACTGCATCTGTCTCTTTCGGTTGCGTAGTTCTAGTCAAGCGTCGTATACCCCATCCACTGTGGGATGGAAATCCGAAAATATTATCAACAACTCCCTGAAAATATTGCTTTAGTTCTTCGACAGTTGAAGTTTCCAGGAATGCGCCTAGGTCAGTACAACGTACGATGACCGATGGGTTATTCAGGATTTGGTTCATTCGCAAGCCGTAGTTCAGCATCTAGAATACATTAACATTAACGATACAATCTGATTCACTTCGCTTTATTAACAAAGTGATAAAAACAAAACATGAATTAATTGACTGCAAATATAGTTTCTCCAAAACGCAGCTCACTTTACCTTTGCAAAGCTACCGAGCTTAAAGCCTAAAATCTTCTTCAATCGCACACGTGCTATAGTTTATTTAATACCAAAAAAACACAGTTATGGCATCATTGCATGTAATTGCGAAGAACGTCATTTACTCTGATTCAATTCTCTCGTTTTGCAAAATATTGAATGATAAGAACAGGATATATGCAAACTTCGGATGGAATGTGCTTTCTAAATGTATAGTTGCCCGCGGTTCTAGGGAGGTAAAATTTGAAATAGCGAGATCAGAAGCTCTTATAGAGGCATTCACACGCAACGTCCAACGTAATGATTTATTGATAGTTTGAGCAGTAACCATTATAAGCGGAACTGCGATAGCTAACTATGTTACTCATTATACTAAGCCAAGTGACAATAGAAGTTTGACTGGGCGAAATACAGCTAAAAATTACGTTAACTTTCCCTGTTTTATTCACAATAAGTTGATATCAAGTTGGTCGCAGGCTTGATCTTGTAATAATTTCTGTACTTATCTTTACCAAGAATGCATGACATGAATATATTGGGGTAGATTTTACTTTTTGAGCACATTGAGGTAGGTCCATGAATATCCTTCATCATTAAGACAGTAGATATGCTTATTCAACCAAACATCTATTCGTCGGGATTTTTTCAGGCTGACTGCAACTTGCCTGAGTTCATATAAGATCAACCAAAGTAATTGTCTACTTATTATAGTCTACCTAAATGCAACTATCACAGCAATTATTGCTGTCATCGCGTCAGCCAGCTTTTTTTCGGATTTCGAACAGGACTATCAGAAAATTTTACTGACAGCAGTAATGAGGTCAGTTTTACAAATGGACTGCGTGAAAAAGATCTGGCCTAGCAAACGTATTTTAGTGAGAATTGAGCAAATTCTTCACATTACATGAAACAGGTGGGTCTACGACAACGACAATACCAATTCATTTTGCTCTGCATACTCGAGCAGAACGTTTCGTTTCCAGAAAAGAGAAGTGGATCGCACAGCAAATTCATATCGACATTACACGAAACCCTGGACAATTTTATAGTCCTTCACTACTGAGAAATAAAACCTCAGGCAAATAGCAAAAGCTCTAGCAAAACGCATCGGATTGGAAATGAATTCTCACCGGCAAATTTGCTCTCAGACGTCTCAGACTCAGAGACATAGCTAAATCGCAACTGAGCAAGCGCAAGTTCGTCGCGAGGTGCTACGCATATATATATCTGGAACTGGAACATAAGCAGATATTGCGCCTGTAATTGCGTTTAGCCTGCAGAACGCAACGGCGTCAGCATCTGAGTCGCCGCTCCATCAAATCAAGCCATCGGTACCCTCCTTGTGAAAACGGACGTCGCTAACGGTCGGCGCCAGCGCGATAACACAGTTGACAATAGCGCAATAGGCGAGGGTGTCCGATATCTATCGCTACGCGAGTGATGCGGACCGAAAATCAGTCTGTGGAAAATCGCGCAGCGTCGATGAGCGAACGATGGAAGTGGATAGCGGAATCACAGATATGCGGGGAGAAATATAGGTGCATATAGTTGAGATGCGATGTGAGAGATGATGGTCTGTTAGCGACATACTGCTATCGATGTGTATAGTTATGCGTGTGATCTTCACAGGTAGCCCTAACATCTACTGAAATCTATCTACCGAAGACCTAATAATGCATAAATGAGATCAGGTGCATGAAGATAAACGTAGATAACCGTAAGTGTTAACTTTAATGATGGTTATCAAAAAAAACTATGTAAAAATGACATGGATTTTCATGAAAAAATTAACGAAATTGTACACCTTGATTCATGAGCAGCGAGCTTAAAGATACCGGAGGATACCTATCAAGATATTTTCTTCATCACGCACAGGGCACCAATCGCTGTGTAGTTTCAGTTGCACCTGCAAATGCCAGATAACAATACTTCATGAAAATACTTATATTATGATACGATACACACAAAGAATCATGATAAATAAGGACTGACTTGGAATGTCCTCCATTAGTTGCGCTCGGAAGTTCGGCTCATTGGGTCCCTCATCCAAAGATTAAAGATAATTTCGAAAGTTATCATCTTGTGGTAAAGAATTTCATGAAGAGTTGCACAAACATTTAATCCTGACTCTTGGTTTGGGAATCACTCCGGAAAGTCCTGGTTGGGAGGCAAATAATAAATGGTAGCAAAAAAGGCATCGGCACATGATTACAAAATGGACAATTCATGAAAATATACGAAACATTACCTCTACAAAGAACGTGCTGTCACTGGCTAAGGACATCCAAAAATTCAAGTCTTCAAAAAAATCCTGCAAAAAGGAGAAAGTAAAATAACAAGACTTATCTTTTGAACTTCGAGGTGGTAGACCACCTTTTCTTACCGTATAGAGGAAGTTATTCATGATAAAAAAATTCTCACCTCCAGCTGCTACAACACAGCATTCATGAACCAGGAAATCGATATTTACTGTAGAATTAGTAAAGAACTCTTGAGAAACCAAGTATGGGATCAAGAGGCTTACAGTTGTTTGGAGACTATCGTTGCTGTCCAATTTTTCCTGAAGACCAAATTTGACTTTAGTTCTTCATGATATTCGAGAATTTGTGATTTCATGAAAAGACATTCACACCGAAAACAGAGAGGCTAATTCTGAGCTAAAAGTTTCGTTACGCTCAAGCTTTCAAATGGTCAATTCACTGAACAATTAAACTCACTTGATGATGGTGAAAACAGATAATAATTATTCTTCATGATCGGATTCCTTGTATTTTCAGCACCTAATAATTCAAGATTATTTGTAAGATTAAAATCATCCATGAAAAATTAAGGTTTAAGGATCTTTTGTTTGACTTTCACTCAATGATAACTGTTCATTTCAGTTAAGATCAAAAGCGTATGACCGACATGGAATAGAACGAGAAAAAGTAAATTTAAGTCATAACTTACCATGCTGAAGGTACATAATATCTTGTCAACTCTTTACTTGGTATTCATGAACAATTTGAAGGAAATCCATCACTTTAACACTTCCGGATCCGTTTTATCACAATAGGTAATACTATTGAGGCAGCAGCTGCTCTCAAAATATAATCATTGCCACACGATAGAGAAAATCGAAATAAGATCCTTTGCACTAGCAGAATTAGATCACTTCCTGACAAGAATAATGGCGTTGAATCGTATTCCGTAATAATTTTCATGAATTTAACAGATAATATTTTTTTTAATTCAACGAATTAGTTTTAATTTATTGACTAAACTGATTAAATGATATATACCTGACGTCTTTCCTGAAAACTGAAATTCATGAGATGCTAAATATCCTAAATTTAAGTACTCCCGCTCGAAGTGTGTGAAATTTTATTTTCCACTCTTATCGATTTGCATCGAAAATAGCACAATAGTCATCTCCACGATGTGTTCATGTCTGTAGCTACAATTTCATGGCCTACGTTTCAGCATCCCGTCACTTCCCGCAATAATGCGACAGAAACAAGTCGCTCAGACACCGATACGGAACGACGTGACGATATGTTTACGCCGATGCCTGTAGTTCCACTGCACATAGGGACCCACTATAGACGTCTATATGCCATTCAAATGAGAATTCGCATATAGGCCCACGCTGACCTGCACTGACTTCCTACTTGCAGGGTAAATGCGGGGCCGAAGGAGAACTTAAATATATACCTGCATAAGTCATAGGACTTACGGCAACATGTAATTCAGTTGTGTGGTGCCAACTCAGATCCACAAGTCCATTACAGTATGCTCGGTCAGACCTGTGGACACTGTACGAGTTTACTTTTGGCTACTGGTGATCATTTGGAAGAACCTGACTTTTGTGTGCTGCATTTCAGAAAGTGGTGTTTTTGAATGTTCCCTAGGCTGCACAAATGTTAAGTGATGATTCCTGCCTGTGCATCACTTCATGCTTCAAGGAGGACGTCGAGAGAGGATGCAGTGGAAACTTCTGCTGTGTCCTGGATATGGATATATGGCAAGCTTCGATTGACCTAATATGTATGTAGAGCTCTGCAAAAGCCGGACGAATTGTTTGAGACTTGAGGAGAGACTGTAGTACCAGCGGATGAGAAGAGGGTATGAGTTTTAGTGGGTGCAAGTTTATCGTGAGACAGACATTGGGTTGGATGTTAAGCGAAGGGAGATGGTTGGTTGGCTGCGGAGCGGATACTGACTTTTAGGATTGTAATTTAGAGAAACAAGAGTTTCAGAAAATTTTGTTGAGAATTCTACAATTATTGAATGTTATTCTAGAATGGTTATTCTAAATTGTGATGAGCAATTTTGTTTTTGCTTGTCAATTATATGTAGGACACAAGATTGAATTTTAAACCAAATTTTAGCTAACAGACCTTTTTGTTGGTCTGACACCACCTTCAGGTTATTCAGTTAACCTTAATAGTCTATTCGCAGCATTAAAATTTTCAATGAAGAGCAGGATAGCTATAGATTGATGAATTTTGCCCACATATACTAAGTCAATTAAATTGACTGCTCCTTTATCCGCAATATGTCGTCTTCAACTGTCAAGCGACCTCCTGACGACCCCAGTCCTGATGGGCCTCCACCGAGGAAAAAATTTGGGTTGGAGCCCGTGAGAATAGGACCTGTTTCCACATTAGAGGAAATGGACATCGAAGTATTACAGTTCCAGCACAAGAAACTTGCTCAGGTAATTGAATAACATGTTGTCTTTAATGAGTATCAATTTACGCCTGCCGTAGGATTTTGCAGGCTTGATGACTTGATAGACATTGTAGCACCCCCGACTTCGCTGACATAGCCAAAAGAAGGATGATTAAAATTGTGTCATATTCAGTATACGATCAATCATTACCTACGGTGCTTAAACGGATTCAATCAAGCATTTGCATGGTCTTCAAGTTCATTGTCTTTTAGATCTTTCAACAGCAGCCTGTAGGAAACAAGCCAGCATTGTGCATCGTAGAAGATATCTCGCACTTACTGTTTAAGAAGCGGCGCTTTTTATTTCTGTATTATTTATGAGCCTTTTAATCATGTTTAATTGTACATTGCATTTTTTGCAATTCGAGACTATTAGAGTCCATCCTGAATTTTGTGAAAGAACTTCAGCCAGTTTCTTCAACTCTAGCATCAACTCAAAGCAATGTTTTGGATTTAAGTATGATTAGTGCAGCCATGAAGACTTATAAGATCAGATCAGCATTACTTGTTTGCCTTTCCATGTATCTGCTTATCTACAATTTGTGTAAACTTGTGTACTGATTCCAGTAAGATTGCGATATATTGCGTAGACACTGGACAATCTATTATACATGTAACCTAACGCCAGTGTTAATCTTTTCCACAGCGACTGGAACTAAGACAGCGTCAAGAGCAAGAACTTCAGCGTAGAATAGCACAACTGGAACAAAGACAAACTCAAGATGACGCAGTTTTAAACGTAATTAATCGGTACTGGAATCAACTGAATGAAGACATTCGGATTCTCTTACAAAGATTTGATGCTGAGACGTCGGACGAATCCGAAAGCAAAAGTAAGTGTGTCTTCTACATAAAAGTACATTAAAACATTCTATGGGATGATTTCACTCATGGTTAATTTATTACATTTTCTATAGATGAAGGCGAAGCGACAACATCTTTCCTTACGCAGTTGTCAACTTGGGATAAGAGCGAACTGGACGAAAAGTTGGCTAATCGAGTTCAGGTAACTGCACTAGAGTGATAATCAGACGATGAGCTTCACAACTTAAGTAGCTTATTTCATCTTATGTAATTGTCATACTAATAAGCGTCAAAACTTTCCTAGGTGTCCACCAGAGCTGTCGCAAAAATAATTCAAGCTTTTGATAGGTTGCAACAGCGCAATGAGAAAGTGACGAAAACCCTGAAGGGAGAAACTGGGGGTAAGTTTGTAATGGAATTTAGTAAAACCATCGGTTGCTGATGAGCTTGATTTTAATGGGTTCCTGTTTTCTAAAAGTTTGCTTTGAATTTATATTAGAAGAAGCACCTAAATTAGACGAAGTTGTAAAAGAAGCTAATATACAATTAGAAAAGGAAAATCGTCAACTCCAAGCCTTAAATACCAGTCTACACGAGAAATATCACTCCATGTCCCTGAAGGTCAGTCTTAATTCGAAATTATTTTGTGTGAAGGTCTACAAGAATCCATGCGCTGCGCTGATTGCTGTAATAATTTCCATTATAATATTAATTAGATGAAGTCTCTTCAAGAAAAGCTAACAGCGGAAGAAACTAAGGGCGATGAGCTGAAAAATCAAGTGGATGATTTAAATTGGGAAGTTCAAAAACTGCTTGCTTCTAACGACAAATTAGCTAATCTTCTTGCCGAAATGACGGATAAATACAACAAAATGAAGCGAATGTATGGCGAAGACAAGACCAATGATAAAGGTGTTAACGACATCCACAGAAAACCTGATATGAGTGACATGGAAGTCATCAACTTACAGAAAGATAATGAGGAGCTTCGTGAATTAGCTAATAATCGCCTTCAAGAACTAGAAAAATTGCACCAAACTCAACGTGAAACACTGAAGGAGTTAGAAAAGCTTCGTATGGAAATTCGCCAACTTCCTGAATCAGTCATAGTTGAAACAACTGAATACAAATGTCTCCAATCCAAGTTTTCCGTAATTTACAACCACACCATTGAACTTCGCTCAATTCTAGATGAAGCAAAAAATACTATATATACAATGAGGACAACTCATTTGAAGCACATTGAGCAAATGGAAAGTGAAGAACTAATCGTGCAGAAGAAGCTCCGAACGGAAATGATTCAGTTGGAAGACATGGTCGGACAAGTGCGAAAGGAGTACGAGATGTTACGCATCGAATTTGAGCAAAACCTAGCTGCCAACGAGCAAACAGGGCCCATTAATAGAGAAATGCGTCATTTAATAACTTCTCTTCAAAATCATAATCAGCAGTTAAAAGGAGACGCCCACCGGTATCGAAGGAAGTATAAAGAAGTTTTCAATGAAATGGCGAAGCTGAAACGCCAAAAAGAAGAACTTGAAGCGAAGATGTCAGCCGTTATGGAAAAGGACGCCAGTGGTAATAACTCAGGATTTAAAGATGAGGAAGATTCGCCGACTTCCTCATGCCTAGTGATCAAAGAAGAAAGTGGCTCGTCACCGACTAAGAAGAACTTTGAAGGCGAAGGTACCAATGAAGTGCTTGAACATGTTAAAGGAGAAAAGACAAATCATGAAGCTAATCAAGCAAAGAAAGATACTAAGAGTCCGCCGAATAAGACTCCAGTTCGAGTAAAATCTGAATTGGAAACTGTGAAAGACCTAAGGACACAGTTGAAGAAGGCTTTGAATGATCAGAAGGAAATGAAACTTCTTCTAGATATGTATAAGGGCGCTAGCAAGGATCAAAGAGACAAGGTTCAATTAATGGCATCTGAGAAAAAGTGTAGGTTAGAACTTGAAGATTTAAAAAGTCAGTTGAAGAAGTTGTTGGACAGTAAAAAAGAAGAGCGAAAAAAGCTTGCCGACGAAGACGCTGTGAAGAAGATAAAAACTCTGGAAGAGCAAGTGCATGTGTTGCAAAGGCAAGTAACGATGCAAAAACAAGAAGAAGAGGCTCTGATTAGTGAAATGGAGGTCACAGGACAGGCGTTTGAAGACATGCAAGAGCAAAATTCTCGGCTAATTCAGCAGCTCAGGGAGAAAGATGACGCCAACTTTAAGTTAATGTCAGATAGAATCAAATCTAATCAGCTACAAAAAATGGCACGTGAAGAAAGGGCGTTATTACAAGAACAAGTTCAAACACTGTCGAAGCAAGTAGAAGCCCAAAATCAGGTAGTTCGGAAGCTAGAAGAAAAAGAGCGCCTTCTTCTGCAGAGTATGGGATCAATGGAAAAAGATGCATTGAATCGTCAACAGACAATGGAACTCCACAAACGGAAAGCTATTGAAAGTGCACAGAGTGCTGCCGACTTGAAATTGCATCTGGAAAAATACCACGCGCAGATGAAGGATGCACAGCAAACAGTGGCAGAAAAAACTTCAGCCCTGGAAGCTGAAGCCTACAAAACTAAACGACTGCAAGAGGAAATAGTCATGTATAAGAAACAGGTGGAACGCCTGAACAAAATCGAGATCGCTGGTAACACTGATGAGGTGATGATGGAAGAAATAAGAGAGTATAAGGAAACCCTGACATGCCCATCATGTAAAGTTAAGAGAAAAGATGCAGTTCTGATTAAGTGCTTCCACGTATTTTGCTTTGATTGCTTGAGGACTCGTTATGAAACCCGTCAGCGGAAATGCCCCAAGTGTAACGCAGGTTTTGGCGCGAATGATTATCATCGATTGTACCTATCGTAAGTTGATAGATGCTTTCTAAGATTTTACTCAATTTGTTTAAATTTAGCAGCGTCCTATTGAGTCAGCGGAAATGCCCCAAGTGTAACGCAGGTTTTGGCGCGAATGATTATCATCGATTGTACCTATCGTAAGTTGATAGATGCTTTCTAAGATTTTACTCAATTTGTTTAAATTTAGCAACGTCCTATTGGGGTATGTACTTCAGACTTTTCATTACTGGTTTTGCAACCGCTTAAACTGTGGAAACGCTTGATGGTTATTATCGGTGTTGATGAAGGGGTTTCAAAGCTGCATTGCATAGCCCAGTTGCCCAGTATGCTTAACTTAGGTAGGAAATTTGGACACTAGTCCTCCCGGGTGTCTGACACCATTAGCTCTCACGTTGGAAGTGAGAAAGAACTGAAACATGTAGTTATTAGTGGATAAGTAAGACATACGGGAAGATCAATGTGTAATGCAGGACTCATCTTTTTAATCTTAATAATAATCTAAATCGCAGATCATCCGCAGCCGTAGGCATCTAAATGTCCGCCAAGAAACAGATGAAAACCATTCGTTACTATTTGACATCTTGTAGTTTAGCGGCAAGTAATAGCATGTTTAAGAATTACTAAAAAAGAGTCAGACTGACAGAATTTTCGCAATTCCACGACTGCTAGATATCAGTGAGTAGGGGGTAGTTAATTCTCAGTCTCAAGGGGAAGTCCTGTTGTTGGATTCAAATTTACCGAGAAATGCTGAAGGTTCACCGTTTGGATAATGTAGTTGGAAGATGAATGTTTGAATGTATGTAAGTGAGGCTGAATGTTAAATACCTGCTCGAACTTTTGGTGAATTTGAAAGATCTCTGCAAGAATCCCAGGTGGTCGTACGACCCGACTGCTTTTGCCAGTTTTATTTAGACGACTGTTTATGATAGATGTTGCATGCATATGGATGTGAGCAGCAATAGCACTAAACAAGAATAAAGATGTTAAAGCTGTGGGTTATATGCAATTCAGGTGCGTTCTCAATTTTACATTTGTTGTTTGTGATTTTTTTTCTAAATTAACCCTTAAGTATTCGAATTAACTCATAGTACGCTCATAGTACTGTAAAAAGGTCAAATTGTTAATTAGGTACGTGTGAGTCTGTCATACTGCTGTGAATACTGAAGGCTCTAGGGAACACTCTTCTGCAATCCACGTGCTGCAGAGGATAAGATTACTTGACTTCAGGTTTTAATTATAGTGTAAGATTGTGTAGCTTCGAGTAAGGATTTTTAAGATTTAATACTTTATGCAGTGCGGAAGAGTTGGTATCAAAATAAACCTGTTGTTACTGACGCGCAGCTGTTTCAGGGGGTACTTTGAACAACACCTAATACACACAATGTTAATTTTAATTAAGGCAGACTTCACCTAATAGCTTTAAAGGAAGATGATACCATCAGATATAGGATGGGTAAGTTGCATGAATGATAGACAACTGATTGGAAGCATTGATGCAAGACGTTGAATCCTTACAAATTCATTATATTGTTCACTTTAAAACTTCGACCTCGTATACTCGAACTAAGAAAAAGTCACTTACATGTCGAGAATGAGACTGAAACCATGATTTACTATTACTTTGAAGAAGCATCTGACAGCAGTAGCTTAAGACAGAATTTTCAGTTCAGCAATCAGCGGTGGCACGAAAGCTGTATTACAGTCATGATAAGAATGATTAAAGATTCCTATCGGCTTGGGAGGATATCGAAACGGAGGCAAATGGCAACTTAAGGCCTTCATGAGAAAACAGAACATCGAGCTGATGGCCCTGGATCTTAAATGCGTTATATTTACATAATTACAAGTTTTTACACATTTACAAAATCCGAACTCAATTGAGCGTTACGTTTGATAGCTGATCACGGCTCTAGCTTAGCTTTCTTAGGTAACGGAGACGTCGTGTCACCTGGTTGAGAATCTTCACTAACGAATGGACCAACAAAATCTAATGTGCTTTGTGAATCACTTGTAACGGAAAAGCCTGTAAACGAATTAAAATATTATGGAGACTTCAAATTCTGTACTAATTTCCTGAGATCGGGATCATGAAATGGGAATTCTTTCTTACTTGTGTTCGAGTCATCATTCATTATAACAGAAGCAGGTTGATTTTCGGTACTTAAGTTATGTTTCGCTGTTGCTAAGTCCTTCTTCTTCATCTGAAATATTTATTGAAATACAATATTTGAAACAGTATTCAGGTTAAGATAGTACCAGAAACTATTGTATTTCAAAGTCTGATGAGTGCAAATCATGACGGCAGCTATGAACTATTATATCAGTTAAAGCAAGACCCGGCGTTTGATTCCAGTCAAAATCTACAGCTGAAACGAATGTCGTTCGCAATAAACTCACATCTGCAGTGACTACGGGAACCCATTTGTATATTCGCATAGAATGTGTCACCTAAAGTGACCCATTTCTTCTCCCTGTAACATTCAGCAAATGCAATGTATCATTTCAATCAAAAAGACTGGCATAGTATAATTGGTAACGGAAGTACGATATCCAGCTTACCAATGCCTAACTTTATCCACGACTTGCATCACCCGTTTAATGTCATCTTTGGCTCTACTCCGAGTTTACCGCACGCACTGAACGAGACATGTTGAATTTTTCAGGCCAAACTAATTCGTTACAATTAATTCCCTACAAATGTTTCAGCTTCCCTCCAACGCATACACTCCTTTCTCTATTAGATTAATTCAACGCCTGTTAACTTATGATTGCTAAAACCATGGACGCTAATTAACAGCAAGAACAAATTCGCACAAGAAAGACTTGACATTTTCAACAAAAAACATCCCTAGGATTTTATCTCCTGTCAGACACTTTTAGCTCTACACCGGTGGTCCGAATAGAAATTCTCGTGCATTTACGATGATATAAGTGTGCAGTTAAGGTTTTTCTTCGCCTTTATTTTCAGGAGGGATTGCAAATAATTGGCCACGAAAATTTTCAGTCATAATGTCAACATCCTCGATTTTGCTGCTTCTACACCAGTGTACAAAGATGTTCGATTCAATGGCATCAACCTGAACTCTCCGGGAAATCGGTTCTCCTCTCTGATTTGACGTATAGGGCTAGACATGTACAGCAACAGCGGTATAGTCCACAGACCAGCAGTGTACCTACATCATACGCAATGTGTGTGGTGATGGACGGTAGACTCGCCTCTCAGAGCCATTCACACAATACATCCTCGCTTGAAGTTTCATAAAATTCTGTGCAGGATTATGTCCACATTTGACTGCAGTCTTTCGCACAGGAAGAGCTATTTACAATAGGCCATCTTAAATATAACCGTTGCACCGTTGTATAACATGGAATCAGTAACACAGTAGACTCCTGCCAGTGCTTCATTCCGCAGCCGCTATGGGCCGGTGCCACTCCAAAATATGCAAACGAACAACATCAGGAGGATGGAAGGAGCCCGCACACTGGGGTGGGTACGATGATGTTATAACACAATGTTCTTGAATGCGCATTTAATGTGCAACCCTATCCTGCATAAAGTCAGGCAGGCTATACTGCCACAGGTATATCGGCTTTTTGTCTGTAAGATAATGTGTATGCGCCGTACTATCTGTACATATGCTGCGGCTACACGTAACGTTTTTTCACTTGCTCAAAACGCAAGCTTCATCCCGTGATGACTAGACGCGGGCTTAGAGATAGTACAAAGTTAGCTGAAAGCGATATTCCTGACTGGCAACGAAATGGCTAGATCATTGTCGCTGATGATGAACTATCCCTGCACGTAAATATTGTACAAAAACTGCTCTTACTGGAGTCTGGATTGATTACTAAGGAAATGTGGGCTATTGCTATAATAATAATGATAAACAATAGTTTTTAGCTAATCGGTTACTTTCAGATAGAGATTTATCGATCTATAGCTATGGCATAAGTCAGTAATCCACAAGTGATTCTAACAACTACGTTGTCGAGCGAGTATTAATCGATCAACGTCCTCCTAAAGGCGTCAGTTAGCAAAATCCATGCGTATTACACTGCTCAAAGTATTGTTGGAATCACTGTGAGAATGCAGGTACTGAAACTGATGACTACATTAATTAAATAGATGATCCTGTTCAACTATACCAATGTTGTAAGAACCCGAAAGGGTTAGATCGACGTATGATTCAATAAATTATTATTATTATTAATTAAATAGATGATGAGACATTGCTAGTAATAAGATGATTAACTGTGTCTGCAATTCATAGCTTTGTGGTTTTAGCACTTTTTTGTGAGTAAGAATTATTGTGAAACAAAACGACATGCTGTGCACTGTGCAGTGCAGAATTTGATGGAAATCGTATTTCGGCTAACTTGCCAGCTTTTCCTTCGGTAAAGAACGAGGTTTTTTTCGTCACCCTCTCTCTCTCGCTCCAAGAGATGTTTTACATACAAGATATAGTCACTTTGAGTAGCTCAGTTGCAACGAGCGCGTGGATTTGATAGGTTGCAAAGGAGGAACTCTCCTGCAAATTTGTAATTAAAAAAATAATCAAAATCACTCGTCATTTCATTAGGTAAGATGAATTAGTGAAACTTGGTACTATGATTGAAATTTAGTGATCGTGAAAGACTTTTTGTGATTCCCCTTTTATTAAAATAGCATCTATTTAGTGCCTTCATAATTTTGGTACGCTTTGGTGGTTCTCTGGCTGAACTGGAGAAGAGCTTTTGTATTATGTTAACATGAAGCCGATTTACGGTCCTCATGGTCGCAAGCTTGTACACAGCACCGAGTTTTGATTGAAACAGCCTCATATTTAGTAGTAGTTTATTATTTGGATGTGTAATTTATACGCTCAAGCGGCTTGGGAAAAAGTTATTAGCGATTCTTCAGCTCTTTTAAAACGCAAATGTTATTAGTTAGGTACTTTTTTTCGCCTTATGGAGTCAAATTAAAGTTAGGATGGGCTTAACGGGAGTGTAAACTTAATATTTTGTTACAGTGTTCCACGGCTTGGCAATGGATATTGAAACATTGGATTGCCTGGAATGTGGGATTACAGCCGAATTGCACAGCTACTTTCTACACTTAAACGAACTTCACGGTTTATTCCCCTGTATTTATTGTCAGGAGAACTTTAAAGTGTCCAAAGAGCTATTGCTCCATCTAGAACAGGAGCATGAGCTGGAAACGCAGAAATTTTCTAATGCAGCAGATTTCTTAGATAAAGGAGGAACCGAGACGGTTCTTCTCTGTGTGGAGTGTGACAAAACTTTTGAATCCGATACATTATTAAGTACTTTAAAAGTTCACGCTGCAGAATGTAGGAACAAGACGGGAGTGTGCCCCAAGTGCGAAACAATACATTCATTGAAACTATTGGGGGAGCACATTCGACGATGTCAAGTTGACAGATTGAAAACCAATTCTAGTGAAAAGACATCTCATCTCCGAAATCGAGATAACTCATGCAAGCACTGTGGTGAAAAATTTTCAATAAGTACATTGGCAGCCCATGTAAGAGCTTGTGTAAGTGGAAGTACAAAATCTACCTATAATTCATGGAGTAGCAATTCTGCATCTAAGTGTTCGACGCCAGTCCCTGAACCAGGTGATGATGGTTTACCGGAGTTAAGTCCTGCGGAGGTGCCAAGATTACCTGAAATTATTAGGAAAGACAACCAACTCTGCAAGGAAGAACGCAGTTTACCTCGTAACGGACTACCAGCTCTGCCAAAACTTTACCCAGCCCCTCGATTACGCGTTAAGAATCCTAAATATGATGATTATGCGTTTGTACCTAACTTGTCACCCAGGAAAGATACCCGTTACAATCAGGTTACGGAAGCTTCGCTACCGGAAAAGAAAAATGGACTATCTCATTCAATTCCAGTGAAAGAACCTAAGGTGGTTTTAAATGGATCGAAGGGAGAGGTAGAAACAAAACGGAAAGCTGCAAAACGGAAAAAGGAGCCAGAATTTCAACCTAGTCAAGAGACGTTGCATGATTCCATTGCTGCTGTTTCACCTTATGCAGCTGATTTTGACGATGTTTTTGTTAAGTCACCCTCTCCACCTGTGGTAGAAATCGATCCCTTATTACGTGAGCAAGACGACGACAGACGTTTGAGTCTTCTTATACAAGAACTTGCTGACAAAATTGAAAACTGCTTTGGGAGTATAGGATCAGTTGTTTCTCCGTCAAAATCTGATGATGTGAAGTTGGAGCCTTCTCCAAGGGATATCGCCAAGCCATACGAAGTGGTTCTCGACGATAGTCCATCAAATAAGTCTGATAGTTGGATTCTTAATGAAATGATTTGTAAAAGTTCGGTTGATTGTTCGTACTGCAAGTTAGTTAGACTTATACGAGTTGACAAAAGACAACTAGTATTGCACCTACTGACTAATCACAAGTGGAACTTAAGTGTTTCCTCACCTGTCCCTCCTAGAGCTGACTTAAAGATCACTGACCCAGTTACAAGTACTACAGAATCAATAGTTAACCTGGAAAGTAAAACTCGCCGGGAAAAAGATCCTGCTGACATATGCGACAGCGACAGCTCCATGGTGAAGTTAATTTCAGACCATTCGTTGAAGGAAGAAGCCAAACCGCAAACAAATGAAAGCCTTCCGGCAGTTAGAATGTCGGAAGATAAGTACAACGTTGATACGACTGATCCAGTGAGCGATAGCACTCTTAAAAGCCTCAATACGACTTGCGCAAATAATAGGTTAGAAAGTGAGGAGAAACTACCTTGTTCAGATTATTTACAAAATTGTTCTAACGGAAAATCTGTGACTGAGTCGGAAAGGAATTGCGTACTCCATGTGGATGGCGCCGAAAACCAAAGTTGTAGTAATTTGCACTTAAACCAGCTTAATGTAATTACAACTTGTTCTTCCACCGCGCAAAGCAAACTGGATGGATCGCTGAATCCTCCGCCTGTTAATGAAGTATCGGAAGCTGATATTTTGGAGTGCAAAACTGACGACCAATCTTCCTGTCATAATCCACACGACTCATCTGATATGAAGATGACGACGACTCAGGCTAATGTCGGAGTGAATTCAGTTATGTTAACTCAGGAAGAAACTAAACTTCGTCTCCAACTAGCAAGTGACGTAGGCATCAATGGTCCTCTAATTGACGGAGAATCAGCGCACGTTACACCCGTTGAAACAAATTCAGCTACCTTATTAGAGCAAACTACGCCTACTGTCTCGGAGTTTCCGGTGGCGGTTGGGTTTAAAACACCGGAAGTATCAGAGAATGCCTTGCCGTCTAGAAGTACTGAAGTGTCTGATGTAGATATATCGCAGAAACGACCGGAACTTTCGTCGGACTTGGTGCCAGCTCCAAGAACCGTTGAATCCAAGCTTTGTGTTACACATCTAGATTGCCAGTACTTCCGACTTCAACTTTTAGAAAAGGTTTTCCGCTCTGAAAGTGTTGTTTTTGCATTCGAGCACAATGCAGGAAGCACTTATGAAGAAGTTCCGTGTCACTGTTTGATATGCGAACAAACTATTCAGACCCAACTTGCGTTGTTCCCTCATTGGAAAAAAGTTCATCGTGGGATCGCAATGCGGTGCACTATATGTAAAGGAAAGTTTCTTTTCGCCGCAGCATTATTTTCTCACATGTGCATTGGTGCACCTCAACCTTTGGCATTGTTTCCTACCCAAATGGATGATGACGAAGGCGTTGGTGACCAGACAGTAGGGTTAAGGTGAGTGATGGTACCGTGTTTCTACTTTACTCTTGTTTTCGCCGCGCAAGATCTGATAAATATCATTTATTTATAGATACCATTGCGGCGCTTGCGACAATGTGCGTTTACCCGGTTTCTTCAATCTTATGGTACATATGCGCAAGGATCATAACCGTTGTGAACTATGCCTGGAGAGCCTAGAATCGCAGAAGGATTTGGAGCACCATATCAAGAAACATAAATTGAATCACTTTTGTTGGAAGTGTAATGTTGCGTACAATGCTAAACCTAATTTCATGACTCACTTATTCTGGAAACATGGGACAGAAAGTGTGGAGTGCTCGAAGTGTTTAAAGAAAAAGTGGCCACACATATATCACTTCTGCAACCCACCGGAATACTTCACGTGTGAAGAGTGCGGTTATCATTTTACTCGACCTATGGCTTTAAGAGTTCACAGGCGGTTTCATACGGGCCAAAAGCTAAAACGATGTCCGAAATTCAGTTGTGGAGAACGATTTGTATCAAAGAAACTCTTGAAAAAGCATATGGAGGCTGTTCATCCAAAACCTCAAGCAAATGTAGTTGCTTCTCAAGAAGTGGCAGAGCCGACTTGTAGTGAAGGCGATGTCTTGCCACCCGCGCAAGGAGTTTCTAATGCTGATGCTGAATCAGTTACACGTACATCCCCCGAAACGCAGCGAATGGATTTGGATAATACCGCAGCAGACGATTCGTCTAACACCTTACGTGATAAAGAAAGTGAAGTTGCAGGCGAAGCGGTTTCTTCAGATGGGGTGGATTCTTTAACAAAACAGCCATTGCTTGCTAATGGTAAAAATAATATGCAGATCTCACGTAATACGGGGAAAGGTTGCATCAACTTTAGTAGCATTTAGCTGATGCACTCTGATATGATTTGCAGATATGGAAACAGATTCAACGTTGCCACCGCTCTTGCCTAGCGAGTCTGCGTCGGTGGATTTAGTGAAAGAATCTTCCGACAATGCCTCTGAATCAACGGACGTGCTTAACAGTGGTACAAATTTAGAAGCAATGCCAGATGTTCCAGAAAAGCGAGAGAAACCCTTTGATATCAACGAAATTCAAGGTCCCAACTTATCTGAAGATGAGTCAGAAAGCGACAGTGATGAGAATACGGACGAACATGTGCCTCACACTCGCCCAACCGCCGTCAATGGTCACCTCGAACCTGCTTCGCAGCCCGATTTTCGCATAGAAACGGAACAGCAGTCGTCTCCAATCGACAACGTAGCAGCTCCAAACACAGAGTCAGCTTTCGCCACGGGCACTACCGCGCAGCCTAACTCATGTGGATTGAACTTATCGGATGAAGATGATAACGACGATGAAGTAGACATCAGCGATATCAGCAATGCTGTAGATCAGATCAAAATGCTCAATGCAGGTATAGTAACGCTTTTCAATTATAATTGACTTTTTTCGTTCTCCCTCCTTATGTAATTGAATTCAATCTAGGGGCCAACCTGTTAAATGGAGCTGCACTGGATGAAGTTCCGGATCTCAGTAACGAAGATATGGGCCTACTAGATGGCTGTGATAAAACAAAGAGCTCAGAAGGGTTTGGTTCCATTTCTCCGTTACTGCCATCGTTAGAAGATTTCAACTTTCAAGTGCCGGAAATCCCAACGTTCGAAGAGAATTTGTTACCCGATCACATCATTCAGGAGAACGCATTATTTTCGATACAAAATGAACATGACTACAGCGTTCTGAGTACAAACATATTCGGCATTAAGCGGAAGCCTTTATCGCCTGGTTACAGTTCTGGATCCGTTTTTCAAGAGGACGGAGATGAGCAATTGAATTTTCATACAAGTTCGAAAAAGTCCAAGTCACCAATGAAATCAACTCGTAAAAGAAAATTTAGCTCTTCAAGTTCCAGCTCTAGTTCTTCTAGTTGTTCCAGTTGCGGCAGCGATTGCTCTTGTTCCAGTGACTCTTCTGGAAGTTCTTCGGGTAGTGGTTCAAGCGATTCGGATTCAGAGCAGTCTCGTAGTCCGTTTAAAAAATCTTCAAAGTCCAGGTCTCCAATGTACTCTTCGTCAGCCAGTAAACACAGTCCAAGACAAAATGGCAAGCTTCCTCGGGTGAAGTCACCAAAGAAGAAGCGTAAAACTAAAAGTGAACGTGATGGGAACGAAAAAGAGAAGGAAGAGCTGCAGCAAATAGAACCGGAGCCTGAGAAAGAACCTGAGCCCATAATATGGGAATCAGACTTAGAAACGGATGATTCTGGTTCAGAAGAAGCCTTTCATAAGATGCAGTTGTCGGAAGAAATCGCAGCCAGTGCCGCATGTGATGCAGTTTGGGATATGAAAAACGAAAAATATTTGTTAAAGTTGCTCAGAGGTGTTGATGAATTTAAGGAGCTGTTACCTCCTCCGGCACCAGCGCCTATTCCGATAAAATCTTCGAAGAAAAAAGAGAAAGTATCATACTCTTTGAAGAATGCTATCGAGTCTCAACCAAAGTTAAAAGTTCGTAACGTTCCCATTAAACCACTCATCGTTAAAAGAAATAGCTTGCCAACCAAATGTGGTGGCAAATCGTCATATGGCGTAGCCACCCCGGAATATCGTAGCATAGACGATGGCTATACTCCACTTTCTCAAAAGGGAAAGGAGCGTAAAAGTTTCCAAAAGACAAAACCTGTAGTGAGAACATTATCAGATGGCTCCGCTTTCGCTAAAATTTCACCTTTTAGCCCACAGGAATCAATTGATGGCTTTAGTAGTGGAGCTGAAAGCGGAACTAAACGACGTAAAAGTCGGAAGAAGTTAAACAGTAGTATTGAACTACCTCAAAGCATGTTATCAAGTGTAAACGAGGATGAGCAACTTTACTGTGTATGCCAGAGTCCTCATGACAATGTTTCACAAATGATAGGATGTGACGGAAAAGACTGTCAATATAAATGGTTTCATTTCGAATGTGTCGGAATTTGTATCCCTCCGAAAGGAAAATGGTACTGCGGTGACTGTCGTGTTAAACGACGTCGTAAAGCAGCAAAACTAAAAGAAGTATACTAAATTTAATATCATTTCTGTAAGCTACTTCTAAAGAACAGGTAGCAGGTCAAACGCTTGTTGTATAAGGCATTCCGAATACCAAGAGGCATTTAACTGGAGTCAGTGATATTGTAGAACTACATGTTAATGTACCTTTTTGACTTAATGCCCAGAATGTTCGTATAGAAACATTAGTAGTATTCTATTTGCACTTAGGGAAGCATGACTTCTGTGATTAAAAGATAACACGCGCCGTATCATTGATTTATGAGTGACATTAAATTAAAATAGTGTACCGAGTCAGTACACTCCACTCAACGTAATACTGACTAAAGATTCTGACTGAATTCACTCTCAACTCTATATATTCTTGACTGTTTCAAATGTATAATTTTTTTACGTTTACTGAATTCTAGGCTCCATTCCAGCATTTTGTTTGGGGTAATCCAGGTTTGTGAACTCGTAGATATCCCAAAGCAGGATAGTCCTTCCTAACTTGCCGCTTCTTCCCCACAAACGAAAGGATTGCTGCCACGCGATTTTCAGCGTTGAGTTTTCGATTAGACCATTCCATTGGCAGCGGTGCATCCCTCGCATAAGTTTTATCCAAAAATTGCTTTCCTTTGATAGACTTCCGAAAGAATATTTAAGACACTATCAGCATCGGTCGTTTAAATGGGATTTTATCATTGATACGATTGATACATTCAAAATAAAGGCGTTTAAATCTTATCACCTCGAGAATCTCTCGTTTCGTGCTGCCTCTGGTACTCCTGTCGTCTTCATCATGCTCATACTCACTGGTTGCCATGCTATAGCCGTCAGACTCTTTGGTGATGGTCCTGTACAAGTAGGATGCTTTCTTTGCCAACTCATCTTCAGGCAATTTGTCACCTAGTGAAAATTATAGCATAATTCTGTGAATTGTCGTGTCTGCATTAATGTAACCATACATAGCAAGGAGACTGTGTTTGTAGACACTTATACGGAGAGTTAAATTAAAGCTGAAGTTAAACCTTTTGCTCCTAAAAGCCTTCTGAATTTGGATCCTCTTATGACGGCTTCGCCTTGCGGTTGTTTTGCCACGGTACGGAATGCATTTGCATAAATTGCCCTTTGCACGAGAGGAAACCGGCGATGGTTTGCAAACAACTTGATAAAGTCGTCAAATCGAATGTATTCGTTCCTTTGACCTTGCTCAACGATTCCTGCGTACTCCGCTTCTTCAATCATAGTCTCAATCTTGGTTCGGCATTGAAGGGCGTTAAGGGAATGCGCAAAATTCAGATTTTCGTTGATTTTTTAAACAAGATGAAGCAATACCTCATTCTCAGTTGGGAAATAACCGCAGAAGCGTAACACCGTCGGGATTTCCGATGTACGAATTCGCATAGGGGATTGAAGGAATTCTTTTGTGGTGGCACATTTCTCCATAACTAGCATGCAGAAGCAGTTACGAGATTCTTCAACCAGACTTTTCCCCTCTGGCATGTCTCGGTCCAACATCTTGACGAACGGTTCTATCCCAGTTCCTCGTGAAACATTTTCAGTTTCTACAGCACTGCTTAAACAAATTATGAGGCTCGCGAGATGAACAGGCTCATTCTGTTTTCAACAATTTGTATTGCCTTACCTTGTATTTACTGTCCACTGAATACAAATTGTTTCGACGGATCCGATCGAGAAAACGGTCCTCCCGTCGTGCAATCCAACGAAGCTCCCAACCTAGCCAGAGGGTATATTCGATTCAAAACTATTGAGTCTATCTTCAGTTTAAGTGAAGTACCTAGGTGCAACTGGTGTACTAATTGAGATTGAAGCATTGATGTTTGGAAAAATTATAATTAATATATTAACCCCGGTTGGATGTGATAGAACGGCCATGAACTTGCTTGGGTTCCCGTCAATAGGAGGTTTTGCCACACCAAGTTTATTCCGACAACTAAATAGTGTGAACATGGGATCGTCTTCATTTCCAAATGATCTGATCGCCTGTCCCCACAATCATAGTAAGCAATGGCAATAAGATTGCAGTGAAAATTGAGCTGTTTGGCGGTATAGTAATTCTCCACTATGTATTTTCCGCTCACCTCTTACCATCATTTTATTGATAGGAGAACCAAAGGCTGGCCCTTGGCAAGTTCTCCTAATGCGCTCATCGTCAGGGTGATACACAAAAACCTTGTACTTAACAATACAGGAAAGCACCATCATGAAATTTTTGTCTCTTATCATACTGGCTTTTATCACTTGCAGTAGCAATAAAAGTAATGCTAAACTTGAGCAAGTCAATCGATTCCGAAGAAGAGTTTTTACCGACGTGGTTGCGATAAGTATTTGCGGTTTCACACCCGGGAAAGGATTTCCTATTGTCATCGCGGTTGGAGTCGAAAACTGATCAATTTGAACCAGAGTTCTCATGCGCAGGCCGGAGGTCATGGAACTATCCGGAAAGTTCAGCTTTTCGTCAGTTAGAATTTGTTAGGATAGGAGTTGAAGGTTTTGTTTTTTCAATCTAAACCGACTTACCTGTGGCTAATGTCATATTCTACCAGGAGTTTGTCTTCACCCAGCGAAAAAAAACGGTTGACCTTTTTTTCTGGATCGTGGAAGAATAGAACTTGAACCACGGGTTTGCAATGTAACCGTTGTTTCCCTTTGAACATCCACGACATTTTTCTAGACTGATAATCGTATAATCCTATTGCCTGCGAATCGTCCTGTGAAACAAACAAGTACGATGTATAATAGTAGCCTTGCGTTGCTCATTGTCCTGGAGGTAATTCCTAAAGTCTGGATAAATATCATTGTATGATAATTGAGGTCCTTGTTAGTACGCACACAGTAGCCCATGAGAGTGCCATCAGCAGAAATCGTAATTTGCTTGATCGTGTAGGTGGAGTTATCCAAAGCAGAGTCACAGGAAGTCCAATCCACAGATCGTCGATAGAATATACGGCCAGATTTTGTGCCAACAAAGGCAAATGCACCTTAGTTATAGAAAGTTAGGAGTCTTATAGGCCCAAACGTACTGTCAAAGTCGAGTGATTTTATTTTTACCTTACCTGAAGGATGGAACTTCAAACAGGTAACACGGTGACGCGATTTCCTAAACAAACGTTTTCGACAAATAACACGGTGTGTTTTCGTGTCGTAAAGTATCATTTCTCCCTTGTATGTTACCAGAGCAAGATGGTTCCTGCACATAAAAACGTTTTAGAAGGTTTTTCCTTGACAGCATCAGATGAGATCTTGGAAGATTCACGTGAAGAAGAAGAAGTCTTACGTAACAGGGTTAACATCACAAGCAGCAATTCGAGAATTTGTGCCACAGATCATCAAATCCAAACGTTCCTCTGCTAAATGACAATAGTACACGTTGCCCCTTGCTACTCCGAAAAAGAAATCTGGACAGATAAATGGATCTCGCCGTATGGTCGTTTCTGAGGGTTGATGATAGAGTTGCATTCCCAAAGTATAATCTCGTATGAAGCAGCGTTTCTCCTTGTGAATGTGAGTTGGCAAATCTGTCCGGTATCGGTCTCCTAACAAAAATACAAAATAAAGCTGTAAGGTAGCTGATATCAGCAAGTCACAGGTGAACTAAAATTGCAGGTCAAACTACTGTTTAGTGTATATAGTGCATCTTGACTGACTTACGCATTGCTCTCTGAAAATCTGGCGGATCTTCCTCACACTCATTAAAAGCGATGCATGAGATGGAAGGCAATTTAGCATCGCCTCTGACCCAGCGTAACAGTCGGAAATTTCGATCGAAAAATTTAATGGCTCCTCCCTCGTCACCGACGACGTAAAGACTACGTAAAGATGTACGAAATGATAAATTTCAATACTACACAGAGGAAAGCAATAATAAATCAAAAAGTGAATCAAACGCAATGGTGATGATGCTACTAACTTTTTGTATCTTTGGAATTCTGTAATACCAAAGTTGCCCAATTTGTAAGCTCGGTAGTACTCACGAATGTTTCGAGTGGGATCTATAGGGTCTGAGAGACCCGTGTCTGGAGGCATGTCCCAAATGACCACGCATCCTGCAAGTATTATGCATATGAAAACATGTCCTGGGGGAATGACCGAGATATCTCAAGGGAAAAAGGTCCCAGTTCAGTTCCAAGGCAATCAGTTTGTGAACCTTGAGCCATGAAATTCAAGCCAAGCTTGCGCAATGAATCAATGACTTATGTGAAATTTAGCCTCACCCGACATTGTTGCTGTAACCATCTGATCGGATTCCGGGTCCCAAACGGAGTGTGTGAACTTTTTGATTGTATGCAAAAAGGACTTAGGTAGTTTCGGTAAGTGTGTATAAATCTTTTTCTCTTGGCGGTTCTGGAAACATGTGTGAACAATAACAAAATTTATTCAACAGCTCATAGAATGAGTTAAGCTTTTCGGCGTGCATGAGAGGCTACAAAAACACAGGCTTGCTTAACTAACTCATGTATTTCGTTATCTCGCATTAAAACGATGTTCGTAACTGCTGCGCAAGTAACTTGCGGAGATATGATATCATTGATTTGAACATACCCATGAGAAGAATACTACACCCCTGTACCCAGTCGTAGCGAAGAATTCATACTTTTGGGGATGAAACTTAATTTCGTGCTGAAATCCAGCCTTGGCCACAATTTCTGTAAAGCCTGCAAGGAACGCGTGATATACATCTAGATTTTAGTTAAAGTTTGTACCGGAGAAAGGCAGTTTTTTATCCTTTGCCAGTGGTCATACATAGTACGCGAGGAGCTCGATGTGATTCGTACAGCCATATCGACAAGATTTGCGGTTTCTGCCGTTCTGCCCCTAGGACGCTGATGCAGGACGATTTCGATGAGAAACTCACTGCCGCCACGCCAACGTTTTGATGGTGGATTTCATCCAATTTAAGGACTTGATACGGGTTTCTACGAGTGAGGATGAATTTCAACGTTTTTCAGGATTCTGTAGCGGCAAAAATATGAAACGAATTTCGGTTTCTGGCCGTACCCGGTAAAAATGTCCCATATTATGACGCATGAGTCCGGGCCCCAGTCACCTGTCGCAAAATATTTATTCTTTGGATCTCGTGCCAACGCGACGATCTTGTTTCGCTACAAGAGTCAGCGTTAAGTCATGAGAGCGATGAATTTGGGATATAATTTTTCCGGTATATCGAATAAACTAGGCAAATGAAGCAAGATTTTTACGACATAACTTACATGGCCCGGAAGGATCCTCTGCACATCTTTTAAATAGTCCCATACCACAACATAATTTGATGCCGCATATGCAACATGACTCTTCAGCAAGCCTGTTAAGTTAATGAGTGGAACTCGGTCTGTTCTCCCATAAATGCGCACTGGAAACTGTTGATGATTAAAGGATTGAAGATGCAAGGTTTAGGGTTTAGACCTCATGGTTTTGTTTGCAGGTCAAGTAATTGAGTAATTGCTTGTCCAATTAACTCAATTGGATTCGTTCTCCGATGAGTGTACTGATCCGCCTAAGGTGACATGATTTACCAAGACGGACAAAGATTTACCAGAGGTGCGTATTGCCGTAGTTTGAGGTTAGGACTAATGAAGTCCAATTGTAGAGACGCAGGCTCCTCTTCCACGGGTTCCTGTACGTCTCTGCTTTGCCGTTTTGAGGCTAGATTCGTTCCTTTTTTACGATACTGTAAGGCTTCATTCAAAATATTAGAGATCAAAGAATCGTACTGCTGGAACTCAGCTTCTGTTCCCATCATCGACAACGTGATAGACTCGAAAGTGATTATTGTTGTTTGTCAATTGTCAATTTCCATCCATTATATGAAGCGGCTTCTCAAATAATTATTTTCGCGCTAATTTATGATTTGCGGAAAGCAACGACCACAAAATCTATAATTGCCAAAGTGATTATACTATAAGATGCCAAAAATTGCGGTAACGTTTTACTTCTTACACTCAGAATTTTGGAAACTTGTAACACAGCATTGAAGGATCTTTAAAACTTGTAAGGAGATTAGGCAGAAATAGAAGAACCTTTATTTTGATTCAATAAATAAAATTCAATGTAAACAAAAACTTTCACAACAAAATTTGGCCTCTGAATTGCAGGAGGAATTGCTGCACTAACTGTGTCAGCAGAGATTCCTTACTTTAAAATGTCAAAATTGGTTGCACAAACACTATGAGGTTAAGTTCCGCAACGAGTTAAAGTATTAATTGGTTTTCTTTGAACGGACAGGCTTCTCGATTACATGGAGCGTATTTAACGTTAGGTAACGGGAGAAAAATAAGTAAAGTGAGCGAAACCACACTAGTTGTGATGCATGCTGACTCATGGCGGCCTAGAAGTAATAAGTATATAAATCATTTTGTTCTATGGATAATAAACACAAACAGTGAACGATCGATATTCGTACTTACCCTCAACAAACAGTATTGCTTCCAGTCAGCGACATATACGACGGAAGACATTAGAAATGACAATGGGATATCTAAAACGAGTGGTACGTACTTCCGGATAACGTTTACGGACTCTAATGCGTAAGGGGTGCAATCTGAAATTGAACCACCAAGTTTTTATCTGCCGCAAAAATTTTTCAGCAGGAATTCAGAATTTTTGTTATTTAAGACAGGAGCCATTCAACGTACACTGAGGCAGTTTTCGCTGCTTAGCTAGCTCAGCGACAGAAAAATAAAGCGCCCTGTGATTCTTGTGGCCACTGACTCCAAACTGATCGAATGTGATGAGCTGTAATAGAAGCATGAAATGATCCCAGTCAGAACAGAACACACTAACAGATAGCACGTTTTCAAAAATACAAACTGTAGTTCTAATGCCTTACTGTATCAATCTGGTGAGAAACTATGTGGGACAAAACTAACTTTCCAACCAAATCATGTGACCAGTCCGCCCTAGGGTCGTCACGAAGAGAGTCATGTTTCAGCAAGCTAATGTTGCCTGGTAAAATTCCCATGGTCGTGCAACTATTCCATAGTTCTTGCTTCCGAGTATTGCCTTTGCCGTCGAAATTACCTAATTGTAATATTTTTTGTATTAAAATTCGGATGGAAGGCTACAAGTGAATCATCCCCTAATCATACTTACCATTCGATAAGCACATAACGTAGAAATGCGATTGACACTGCTTGAGTAGTGACAGAATTGTGGGTCCAAAAAACATGCATTCATCGTCCGGGTGTGCTACAACCAGTAATACGCGTCGAGGTGCGTCCTTTAAGGACTTGCCTGATAACATGATATTGGGAAAAGCACGAACTAGCATATACAGTAGCAATCCTATGACGAGATAACCAATGACGCATAGGCTCAAGTACTCTATGAACCCTGTCGGCCATTGCAATTCTAGGCTCTGTGAGAAGTAAGAGCTTGCCATCACGTTGTCTGTTTTAGCCTGCAATAAGTGCATTGCAAATCACAACCACTATTGAGAGCATGAAATGTTAGAACTAAATTCTTTAAAACAATACCTAACAAAAGGATCCAGGAGCTCCTTTCATAAACTTGGACGGTAAATCAGTTACAAAGTTTGAGGCCAACTTTGATTTGAATTACCACGTTTTTAAAGCGCTTAATTGACATCGTTGAGCTCAACACACACATGCATGAAAGTCGTGATTTTTTAACAAAAGCTTTGAAATGCACTCCAACAACATCCGTTCATGACATTATTCGGAGTAATTCTGGAATAAGCTGACTAGCTCAATTGGAATATCTGCAATAGAAATATATTATTACTTAGATTAGTTTTTATTTCACCTTTAAGGCTAAAATTCCTCAATTTTGAATTTTGGCAACTGTAGCACCTACCTGAAAATGATGTAGCACGGTTAACACCAGAACGAATCACTAACATTACTCGTAGCACCTAAATTAGCACCCCACTAGAGCACTAAATGTCTCTGAATGCTGTTCGTCTTGACAGCATCATAGTCATGACATCAAAAAGTACGATTTCAAATGCGCAGTTAACAAATAACAAACTTTAAACACGGCTGCCGAAGGAGGTGATGATGCTCACAGCTGAAAAATGAACATCGGACTATCACAGTAACGACAATATCTATCGATATAAAGCAAAGCGCCGACGCACTTCTAGCTGAATTTGCTCGAAATTGCAACTTGAAGTAGAATATCAATCATGCATCATATATTTCGTTGCATACATTGACAATTCGCGAAAAGAGCTATATAGATTACTTTAATTTCGCAAAATTTTCATTATTAAGTATTTTTGAATGTCCTCCCAAGAAATTTGCCTTATTAGTTTTAGATTTTCACTCAATGGCTCACGATGCAATCACTGTTTTCATGTAATGGGCGTCAAGAAAATAAAACTATTACTGTTGACTTTCAGGTGAACCCTATCCTTCATCTTAAGCGCAATTGAAAAAAGGGTGAGCCATGGGTACGCAGATTTTTTTTAACAAATTCTTTTGTCAATTTTTAATTTCTGAACTGGCCCCGGAGTTTTGACTTGCCATAGTCTCATCAGTGTGAGGGTCGGCCAAACTCACACCTCGGGGTGGGGCCGATTTTTACCCTCGTTATCTCCAGCTTTCATGAGATTGGGCTGCTGCGGAGCCGCTACCCTTGGTGAGGTTGAGGTTCTGAACCGCTATTCTCATGAGAATGGATTTCTGATCCTCATTCTTATGGGAACTGTTTGTAAGCTCATAATCCGTCCGTTGGCCATGGCACTTAAGGGTTTCCGAAATCATTGAAAGTTCAGCTGGAAAAGGCTGATCGGTTTCGTATTAACTTTGTTGACGCCCATTTCAGTTACAATTCTATGACTTCGTTTGGTATAAGGTTTCCCACATGGAGTTCGTTATATTTAGAAACAGCGGTAGGAAGAGCTAGCTAATTCTAACAAAAATTATACGTCCCGATTGAGGTACATAATCATAAAAACTTGAAGAATATTAACATACTATTCCTCCAGCATTGATACTACCCAAGTTACATTAGACTATGTCATGTCTATTGTAATAGGGAGTGGAAACTGCATCTGGAGTGCAAAGCCACACGACTTCCGGTAATTCAAATTATTTGGTTGCTCTTCGTAGAGATAACAGAAGTAAGCTTAATTAAGTCTTGGATATCATCTGATGCTTCTTATCCTTGGATGAGAACCCTATCTTCAGGTATCCCCTATCCAAAAGTTGTGGAATCACCTACCTGATACGTGCTTTATTTGTTGCGAACTGGGTGTTCCATAGATCGAGCTGCTGTTGTAGTCAAAATACGTTTAGTACGGAAAAAGTATTTAGTTTTTACGGGTCTTGAATTGGTTTTAACAGGTGCATGACTCTATATGGATCTCCTGAAACGGTTTATCATGATGAACTCGTTAGAATGTGGAGAACGGCGTTTGTACTCTTCGGCCTTGTCCTTCAATATTGCTTATATTAATTGCTCCAACGTGTGATAATAAGAACAAACTTGTACATAACTCATGGAACAAGATTTGAAACCCCTGCAGCCGAACAAAGTGCAGCAAACGACCCAATCTGGATTTGGCAACAGCCCGGGTAGCAACTATCCGTTCGAGTGTTCGGAGTGTCAGAAAAAGTTTAGAACGAAAGGTGAGCACAATAATGTTACATCAGCAGTTTGCTGCCGTGGTTTTTTTGCTTTTGTTTTGGTATTGCTATAATTTAATGAAATGAATTTCCATTTCCAGATAAACTCAATTTGCACCTTTTCACGCATGGGGACACGAAAACCTTCGTTTGCGAAACCTGCAAAAAAGCCTTCAAGCAACCACACTCGCTATGGCGCCATCGTCAACTTCACTTATCCGAATCTATTTACACATGCGAGCATTGTCAGAAATCGTTCAAGTCAAAACGTAAGTTTATATGCACCGATGTGTTAGATCAACTACATAAGCTTTGAAGACATAATCGAAATACTTTTTTTCTTAATTCATCCAGAGAGCTTGAGTATTCATCGGTGGATACATGCAGATAAAAAGCAGTTCAAGTGCAGTGATTGTGGCAAAGAGTTTCAGCAGCCAGGAGCATTATATCGTCATCGAAAGATACATGCGACTGAAAAGTGTTATCGCAACTCAGATGAATTGAAAGGTAATCGTGTTTACAAAGTATTTTGATCCATTGGTGGCCGTTTGTTTACGGTACATAAATATCGGTAATTCTTTATGATTTTTAAACAGTCAAGTTGGAAGAAGAGCAGTCATCACCAGTGGACGAAAACCCTTTAAATGGATTCGTTTTTGATGATTGTCGGGTTGCATTTTGATTCCTCAGATGACTGCTCAGCGAAACACGCTTTAATTGAGATACCGTTTAAATATACGCGATAGCCATAACGTCGGCAACAACGACTTATTAGTTTGGTGTTGCGAAGCAAAGTATACGTCAGCTTTTCCTTGGTGCTTATACGTGACATACCAGTAGTTTAACTTACCAATGCACGTATGCGAAAGCGTTAAGTGGCTACTTGCTGTCTATCGAAGCCAACCTGAGCTATTATTATTTCTGAATTGTTGTTCATAGTGTGTCCTTCATATGTTACTGTGGGACAAATACTAGGCTGAAGTTATACGCTGTGATAGTCGCTATCCTGATGAAATGTTGATTTGAAAAGCACACGTTATTTTGGTGCTAGTTAGAGTTTGCCCGCCAACTTTATCAGTTCGAGAGTATTAATTAATTAAAAGAACTGTAATTACTGTAATTTAAGAAGGTATGGAAACTGATTAATATTGACATGGATAGCTTTATGTCTAATAAAAAGAAGACTGCAAACGTTCCGTTTCATGCATGCAGAACTTTGTTTGAAGTTCAAGTACCTTCACTGCATGAATCCGATGCAGCGGGAGACAGCTTCACTGTTTTGCGAGGTGAGAGCATTACAGATCTCCTAGCTTCCGTTAGCAACCGTTTGTTTGGTCATTGGCAACAGGTCAAAGTAAACTGCACGCCTTATAAGTTAGAGTTTGCCCGCCAACTTTATCAGTTCGAGAGTATTAATTAATTAAAAGAACTGTAATTACTGTAATTTAAGAAGGTATGGAAACTGATTAATATTGACATGGATAGATATATGTCTAATAAAAAGAAGACTGCAAACGTTCCGTTTCATGCATGCAGAATTTTGTTTGAAGTTCAGGTACCTTCATTGCATGAATCCGATGCAGCGGGAGACAGCTTCCATGTTTTGCGAGGTGAGAGCATTACAGATCTCCTAGCTTCCGTTAGCAACCGTTTGTTTGGTCATTGGCAACAGGTCAAAGTAAACTGCACGCCTTATGGATGGACGAGTGAAAAAGTTACAGCTGTACCTAGTTTGTGAATTGTTTCATTTTCATCTACACCAAATAATTCATACAAATTAAGCGATTTTGTAGCTTCAACATGAGAAGGTCTTGCAGTAGTTATTTCTTGTACCCAGGATCTTTACATGTTAATAGTGATCAGATTTACTTCTTTTAGCAAGAAAACTCAACATGGGAATTTTTGATAAACTTGCGGGAATTCTCGGATTAAAGAAGCGAGAGGTGAATGTTCTAGTTGTCGGTTTGGATAACAGTGGCAAATCAACTTTATTGAACCACTTCAAACCGGAAGAACATAAGTCAAACGACATTGTTCCAACGATAGGATTCAACGTCGAGCGGTTTCAAAGTAAGCACTAGCTGATCCAGACCCATGTAATATTGTTTGACCTACGGAAGATGGAAGACTTTCACCGAACTAGAGTTACTTTCACCAATTTGTGTTCTTGTAAAACTTCAATTTCACAATCATTCATTTGTTTTACTTCAGACAAAAACGTCGGATTCACAGCGTTTGACATGTCGGGTCAAGGGCGATACAGAAGTTTATGGGAGCACTACTACAAAGATTGCCAAGGAATAATTTTCGTAATAGATAGCAGTGATAAGTAAGTTAATGAAAGTGGTTTCCATGCTTCTGCACCCTCTGAATCCTTGAAAAAAATGTGGAACTTGTGTTTCATATTCCCTCCCTGAAAATAAAAGTACATGATTCGTTCTGGTTTTCGAAACGATGATTGCAAATAGTAAAATTACTTTATACAGGTTACGCTTTGTAGTTGCCAAAGATGAGTTGGATACGTTACTTCAGCATCCTGATATTGCCAACAGGAGGATACCCGTTCTGTTTTTTGCGAACAAGATGGACGTGAAGGAAGCCATGTCCGCCGTAAAGATATCAGCCGCCTTGGGTCTCGATAGAATAGGGAATAAGCCTTGGCATATTTGTGCCTCTAACGCTGTCACCGGTGAGGGGCTTCAAGAAGGCGTTGAATGGCTGACCGGTCAAATTTGGGAGTACCTAGAGCGCAGAAGATAGCGTAAGAATAATCGCTCCAGCTCTTGTCTCTGCTTGAGAGAAGAGCTTCAAGAACATCAGCTTCATTCACGTTTATGTAAAATCGAATTTTAATGCAGTCTGCAATGCTTTTATTCTTCTCGTTTTTGCAGAAAATAGTCTTTCTATTGTTAAATAAGAATAAATTATTACTACGTTAATTCATACTGGATGGAAATGTAAGGCCTTGAATACATTTTCCCAGTGTTATGTCTTGCTAATCATACTTTTCTATCGCTACATGACTTTTTTTGCATGGGACTCCTTGCATATCAGTAACTACGCTAATCTCGTAATATGAAATCACAGTTTAGCCGGCACGAGAATTATAGTGATCGACGTTATTTTAAAGAAATTCTAAAATCATGTGTCAGGTTAAACACCGTTGCAAAGCTTCTCTAGCTCTACATATCGTAGAGGTAAAACGGAGTGAATGTAGCAATTACCAGAGAAAGAGACAGGGCAAATGATAGGACAAATCTCTTTGACCTGCCATTACTTGATTTCCCACCGTGTCAAACACGGCAGGGTAACAAAATGTAGGTCAAGTGGGCTGCTCGCTGTCAACGTCAAGTATAGAAGCTTCCTTGTGCTAAACTGCAAGAGGGTACCCGTATACTAATACACAGGAAAGGAAGTGGTGTGCACTAATGCTAGACATTTGGAGTTTGGACGGTGAAGGCATTTCACCGGGTATTCATCACTACTATCTGTATAAACTTATTAATGTATTTTCAAAAGACAGCAACCATATCATTGCAACTAACTGTGTCATTCAATTTCTATTTTCTATTCAACTTTGGCGTCAATCAAAGTTATTCACTCCACGACTCAGGTCACTGCATAAAATTGCTTATGCCTAATAGCGACAGTCTCGAAGATCAAAAGTAGTCTGAAAGCATGATGACATGACTTGAGATGAAAGACATTGTCGAGGCAAAATAATAAATCAAAATAATGATAGCAGAGTCTCCAAGTTGATTTCCCGTCGTTTCTGTAGCTATGATTTAACGATTCCCCTCAAGTCACCCTTTGTTCAGCTCCATGTGAGACAAACTCTGTCCTATTCTAACTTTGTTTTCTCGGAGCAGCTCTACTTTTCGATTTGCAGAGCAGAAAGATGGTTTCTTTTGTGATTCGTGACACGCCTATTTGAAATTTGCTTTCCACAAAATAGAAAATGTCCATGCCCTACTTTTGTAATCCTGTTGTTCTTTTAGATTTCTATTTGTAACGCAACTATTTCTATAACTTTTTTCTACTTTCCACAGATCTCTCATGCTGGACATTATACTCTGGAAGAAGAATACGCACATGTGACTCCTTCCAGTTGTGATTTCCATACCTAGAAGGTGGAACGAGTGCTCTCATTGGGATGATGATTGCATGAAATGATGCATGGAACGTTTATCTCCTTTGTGTACGGAAGTGAGCTGTCCATCATGTCTTTTGGTACTACCATAGGATTCGGACTTGCATTGGTTTAGCTGCAGGCTTGCTTACATGCCCAAATACCTGGAAGGACAGGTTCGTGTAATATACCTTGTACCTACGTACGTTTTTGTCCTGGAGAAAGCACGCCAGGAGGACCAAGTACAAAGCTACGATGTTAGACATTGAGAGAGAGCTGAGAAAATTATTATTGCCGTGAACAGGAATTGATTTATCTGTCCCCGTAACGATCCGGCTCCAGCTACAGTTTTGAAAAGTTAACAAATTATCTCCCCTCCGAGTTCCCTCTGGTCTTATGACCGTGCAGTGCCGTTGGAGTACACATATGCACGCAGGAAAAAAGGATAGGTATCTCAAGTAGCCTATACGAATCTACTTGACACAAGTCTATTGGACAAATTTTTATAACGTTTAATGATGATTGCAATGACTTTTCGCCCCTTTTTACGCCTTCTTCGTTTCTGGTCGCGTAACTGACGATCGCCAAGGCAACTGCTGCTACCGCAAAATCTTGTGTTTTGTGTTGCCCTTGGTCACAGGCGCTTATAAGCACCATGATTTTGTAAAATCCTTCGGTAAATTGGAAGTACCTTGGTTTCCACAGTTAGATAAATGTGTCAAGATCATACAGGACTGGAAGTCATCAAACTTTCCCCATTAAGTCTGCGTACTTTTTGGGGCGTACACAAAGCTCAAGTTGCAGCGGGATGAACGCGTTTGTTTTGTATGCAGAAGCCAGAGGTTCTTCACCTTGGGTTGGAGTTCAGTTTGAACGGCGATGAACGCGTTTGTTTTGTATGCAGAAGCCAGAGGTTCTTCACCTTGGATTGGAGTTCAGTTTGAACGGCGACGGGACAGTTAGATCAAACTTATCATGTGAACTTGCGATGCCTGCATTGGGAAGACTAAGCACTAAAACACGGCCCATCAGCATGTGTTGCATTAGCATGTCTCGTCGACATAAAAAGCTTGTTTGTCTTTTCCCCAATTCCCAATCAAGAAATCGTTTTCACTTCCTGTCTGAGCCCTTTCGTGTCCTGAAAGCATGGAAGAAAAAGTTGCTCCACTGAGATTGTAACAGCTATTTTTACTAGGAATGATTTAATTTTATGGACCTTGCTCCAGATTAGCACCAGAATACGGTACGCTGTTATCATTGGCTGCAACATTATATGCAGCTTAAGCGGTGCCACAAAAGAAACGTACGATTATACATGTGTTGGTTAAAAAGTTCCTTTGAAATGCTTTAATTGTGATTAGAACTGAGAATATAAAGCCTATTCTGACAGTCCTATACAGTAACCATAAAATCATCTGTTTCATCTGTGCTTACAGAGATGAATTCATCCTACTCGAGAGGCTCTGCCAAATCTAAAGATCCATGTGAGTAATTTGCTCGTCATTTATGTCTTAGTCCCTTGGCAACGAGCTGTGACCGTGGCTAAAAGTAAGTGTGAGACGCACGGCCTGTGTCAGGGTGAAGCTGATGAGGGGTGATTTCGTTTACTCAGAGTACCCAGTGAGATAAACTGGTGAAAGAAAAGTTACAAGGTAGCGCGGAGGACGACTTATCAGCTTTTATGTGTCATGATTTCCTGCTTTCTCCTGGGAGCGCATCGTTTCCCTCGTGGCTGCTGGTTCGATGCATTTAGAGTGTAAGTACTGATTGCATGCTCTCCGGTTCGGATGGTCCAAGTTTCCTTAAAGCTTTCTCCTCATTTCTACGTTGCAGCCACTGCATCAGTAACAGTGGCGCGGGTGACATCTTCGATGTGAACATCTAGCCTTGGTGATTTTTTAGTGCTTCGCTTCATTCTGCCTGGATAGGTCGTGTCAGTTCTTTCCGCTGAAGTGCACAACTGTTGTTTGCATGTGCATTAAAGCTTAAAGTCGACAGATTTGATGTTTAAACAGCGTCAGTTCTACAGTTTCTGAATGTTAGTCGATCAGCTAGGTATGTCTGTACACATGAACAAAGTGGGTTCAACCCACAGTCCAGAACATGAATCACGGGACCCACAAGAAATAAACAAAAGTGTGGAGGTAAGCTCAGTTTTTGACTTGTAATTGTAAGGTAGTAAGACTGCGGTAGATTTGGAAGTGCAATGACTTCCTGTAAGGACACCGAGTTCCTGGATTGAGTTTGAGGCTGTGAATCAAAGCTCTAGTTTTATGGTTACACAGCCAAGTCTTGGTGGAGCTTGGCAAATTATTTTTTGGTGTTTGCAGCTGAATTGGCCGTCCATTGTCGGTGAGCCTGACAACGTTCGAAGTGCAGATTGGTCATGGAGAACATCCACTTTGATTTTCAACATTGTATTTGGCTGGACGTACAAAATACTAACAGGAATCTTAGCTCCCATTGCAGCAGTGATCATTGGCTTTAGTTTTGCCGTCTTTATTTTTCTGGTAAGTTTGTTGGCACAGAGGACTTTCGTGGTAATGAAGGGAATTGTGTTGGAGACGTCAGTTAGTAAACATTATACTCGGTCTTGCAGCAAATATGGTGCTTTCGCCCTGTGCTTAAATTCCTCCATCTCATATTCGCTTTGGTGAGAACATTGGGCGAGATTGTATACTTCAGCATCCTGGGTCCCATATTTGAGACACTGGGTCTTTGCCTATCAAATGTGAAAGTGAGACATCAAAGGGTCTACGATGCCAAGGATGAGCCACAATTTCCATTTATCATATAGTTGCTTTTCTGTAAGAGTTTGAACACTGTATTATGTCTGAATGTAAGATGGGATAGGAATATAAGCCATTTTTACTTTCACCACCCTCATAGTACACACTAATGCTATGATATATGTTTTATAGCTGTACAAAAAGCTAGACCGATGGTACAAAATAAACTAATTCTTTTGATAGTTATGGTATATTCGAATGAGCGTGGTGTTCCTTATACTGCCATCACCATTGAGGGAATGCTACGTTTTAAGAGGAATAAAGAAAACTTTTAATGTCTTGCCCTGTTTTAATTGCAACAGAGATAATTGATGCTAATACAATTACAGAGTGAAATTTGCATTTTCTCAATTACGTTTTTCAAGTGATAAGATTGCTTGCCAGATTTATCGACAATGGTGAATTATTTAAGATTGACAGATGAACTGATTGAGAGCATTTTCGCCTTTCCAGGTGAATTGATCAGGGTAACTGGTGCGGGGTCCGAAGAGCATCAAATTTCCGCTGGAGGGGGCACAGGCGACGTTTTTCGATGGAAGATGGTTAGTAACGATACTTACGGGGGTTCGGTCAATCCAGAACCAGGTGTTTGTAACAGGATTGCAGTAACCTCCCATCCAGATATTATCTGGAAGTGGGGATTCGTTGAGGAGCATGTTTTGTATTTCCGTTTGTTCGCTCTCGCTCTTGATCATCAGCAGGTTTAGTTGGGATTGTTGGCAATGAAACCGAGCCTGCTCCCAAGTAAACTGCAAAAAGATATCGTAATGAAAATTACATTTTACTAATTTATTGAAGGCAATTCCCGCTGTTCATAACAAGTTCAGTATAGCTACATGTTCAATCTTGTGTCGTCTTACCCCTTGAGCTGGTGGTGACAGATAATAAGACTTTCCTGACCTGGTCCTACCGGATCCAAGGCGAGTCAGCTGTAAATTGGTACCAGGGATGGTTTCGACCTCATTTGCCAGAGTAGTAGTAGTGGCAATAGCGCAGAGAACTGCCAAAATAATCGCGACCTTCATGGTGCTTTCTCTTTTTTTTGCTACTTGAGCGATTGACGAAAAAGGGTTACGAGGAGGTTGTGAGCTGAATTGCTTGCCTCAAAGCAGCTGTCGGTTTGATGTCCTGGTCGATTTTTTACCCTCCTTATATACCTAGAAGCCTGTCCGAAAACCGACAAGCGAACATTGTTGGATTCCTAGTAAATGATACTACGTCAGATGAAGATGAAATTAATGCGTTGAAGGTCACCTAATAAAAACATAGCATCAAGGAAGGAAAGACCACGGAATGAATTTCCTGGAAGCTGTTTTGCTTCGGTGATACTGGAATCCGTTTACAACTGGAATGGCAGTGATTTCCTATGGACTAATTTTTAATGACCAATGGACCTGTACATTACCTCCGAACTCGGAAATTGCACGAAGTAATAATAGGTCAGATGCATTTTTAGCCTCACGTAATTAACTTAACATGTCATAAGACCGCTATCAACAGTTTAGCTTCGCTGTTAAGTGCAATCATGAGAGGCAAAGCTCCAGCGGACTTCATATCTTTAAATCTTCCCAGTCTGAGCTTCGTGATGCTATTTTAATTGACCTGATTTGCGCTGATAAAGCCCTAATGTGTTCATAGCATGATTTTAACAAACCTGGATATACGATAGGGAAACATGCAAAGTTTAAGCGCAGCACCTACAACGATAATCGCTTAGGAAAGATAATGTAATCCACTGCATCTAATATCATCAACACTAATCACCCTAGCAGAGCGAAATCGGAGTAACTTGCAACAAATTAGTGCCAAACATTAACAAACAAGTTTATAGCAGTGGCATAATTTAATAAAATCCATCATGTGACAAATAATAATTCATGAATCATAGCTCTCACAGGATGTCGGTATCTCCCGATCCCTTTAATTATGTAAGATTTACAGGCTCAAGTAATATTGCAATTAGATCATAACAAGTTAGCGGACAGAAATGTTTCACAAATAGAATTGCCCGCAGCTTAACTTGTTCCTAAGAAGTGAGCTATAATGTTTTACAATATACGCCAACGAGTATCCGACCCATGTGATTAATGGCGGTTCAGATTTTCTGTGCTCATGAGCAATTTCAGAATTACACTAAAAGCCTGGCCTTTGCTTCAGTTTTCTTTGGGTGGCGAGCCATTGTGGTACAGTAAGCGTGTGTCCAAGTTTATCAATCATGTGCTCTCGCCTAAGAATATTCATTTTGTAGGGCTCTACACTATGAATGTACGCTTCAGGACCGGGAAAGTACTGAAGAATTTTGTTCCCTACCCGCGCTATAAATGCAGGTATTTCATTACCCGTGTTATTTATCAGTCCCTGCATTATCTTGCCAATTTTATCAGCTTTGTCAGTCACCTACCCGTGCCGTGCAATCTGCGCGGCACTCCCATACCCGCGATATCACTGCTGGCAGTGCACTACCCGTGCTACCGACGCTGGCAGTGCACTACCCGTGCTACCGACGCTGGCAGTGCACTACCCGTGCTACCGACGCTGGCAGTGCACTACACATGCTACCAACGCTGGCAGTTCTCTACCCGTGCTACCAAAGCTGGCAGTTCACTGCCCGTGCTGGTTAATAGTCCCTGCTGTTCATTTCCCCACTTCCCACTGCGTAATTGCTGGCCATTCTCTACTCACGATATCAGCACTGGCACGATCCAGTCTAATAATGAGAATCAAACGTGTTTCCTGTCGTATTAGCTCAAACAGGTCGATCTAATCAGCATTAGATTTAAATAACTATATTCAATTTACAGAATTATTAAATTTAAATAAATATGTTCGCAAGATTAAGCGTTACCATAAAACCAGTTACATCGGCGCGAGCGTGATATCAAAGGTGCGGAAATTAATTGTAATTAATTCCGGATGTTAACGGTGCAGCATAGCTGTAAAATTTAGCTTACTTCCATCTTTCAGTCATTGCACACCCGATAAGTGACAACCGCATTCCGATCCATCCATCCGTTTTTAAGAACATTCTGGCGGAAGGATCGAAAAAATTTGAATAAGCGTTTTATTATAGAGGTTGATTGATGATGATGATGATTGATTGATGGATGGATGGATGTAAGATGATGGGACAGGAATGTAAGCCATTTTTACTTTCACCACCCTCATAGCATACGCTAATGCTACATATATATGTTTTATAGCTGTACAAAAAGCTAGACCGATGGTACAAAATAAACTAATTCTTTTGATAGTTATGGTATACTCGAATGAGCGTGGTGTTCCTTATGCTGCCATCACCATTGAGGGAATGCTACGTTTTAAGAGGAATAAAGATAACTTCAATGTCTTGCTCTTTATTAAATACAACAATTATTTGAAATAATTTTATCCAATTTAGCATCTTCAATCTTGGTTTTTGAGGTCAGAGGAATTCTTGGGCGAATTCTTAAGACTGGCAGATGAATTGGTAAAGAGCGCTTCGATCATTCCATGTGAATCTGGTGTCACGTGGAGCGCTGGGTCCGAACATCATCAAAGACAAAGACGAGCTTGTACACGCGACGCTTAGGTTTGGAAGCTTGTTAAAAATGGGACTGATTGGAGTGCCGTCGTTCCAGTACCAGCGGTTAGCAGAGCAGTAACCTCCTAGCCAGATATTGGACGGTGGAGATTTTTCATAGAGGAAGGTTTCGATGTCAGTCTGTTGAAGATCGTTTTTGATCATGAGCATCTGTCGGCCGGTTGAGGCGCAGTAATATTCGGCATTAGACCAGGAAGTCTAAAGCAATTAAGGAATTTCATGTAAATCATACTAGTTTTCATAATATTAAAAGCAGGATACACAATTAAAAAAATAATATTAAAAGTCAAGCATACAGCACTTTTTATAATATTGTCAACTTACGCCAGCGGTACTCAGCCAGTACGTTATCCCCGACCTGGTCCTACCGGATCCAAGGCGAACTAGCTGGATGTTGGTGCCGGGAATGGTTTCGACCACATCGTTTGCCTGAGCGAGGGCCACAGTGCAGAGAATTGCCAAAATAATCGCGACCTTCATGTTGCTTTCTCTTTTTTTGCTACTTGAGCGATTGACGAAAGAGGGTTCTGAGCTGAATTGCTTTCCTCAAAGCAGCTGTCGGTTTGATGTCCTGGTCGATTTTTTACCCTCCTTATATACCAAGAAGCCTGACCGAAAACCAACAGGCAAACATTGTTGGATTCCTTGTAAATGATACTACGTCAGATGAAGATGAAATTAATGCGTTGAAGGTCACCTAATAAAATGCATAGCATCAAGGAAGGAAAGACCACGGACTGAATTTCCTGGAAGCTGTTTTGCTTCGGTGATACTGGAATCCATTTACAACTGGAACGGCAGTGATTTCATTTGGACTAATTTTTAATGACCAATGGATCTGTACATTGCCTCCGGACTCGGAAACTCAAGTAATTAACCTAACATGTCATAAGACCGCTATTAACAGTTTAGCTTCGCTGTTAAGTGCAATCATGAGTGGCGAAGCTCCAGTGGACTTCATATCTTTAAATCTTCCCAGTCTTAGCTTCATGATGCGGTTTTAATTGAGCTGATTTGCGCGAATAAAGCACGTTCATAGCATGATTTTAACAAACCTGATTATGCGATAGGGAAACATGCAAAGTTTAAGCGTAGCACCTACAACGATAATCGCTTAGGAAAGATAATGTAATCCACTGCATCTAATATCATCAACACTAATCACCCTAGCAGAGCGAAATCGGAGTAACTTG
>VRMD01000066.1:0-48263 GCA_009872375.1 Sminthurides bifidus
GAAAAGGAACGTTCTCTCATTACAAGAACTTGTCCAACGACATGTTTTCACCCAACGATGAACACCATGATGAAATCATGACGCCATTGCTTCGACGAAGAGCTATTTCGCGTCCCTCCAGGGGAAGCAGGTGAGACCCAAGTCATAACCTTATACTAGAAGGGTGGGAAAACTCTCGTTTCACTGAACTGACTTCATTTTGAAGGGATTAAAATAAGTAAGAAGAAAACGTTGTTATACGATAATCCTGCATCCTCTGTTCTTTGCTGCGTAAATCCGCGGAATATCCATAGGACTCACAGCATTGCCCTCAGTAATCATAATGTATGGTACAATTAGCGTCAGCTGTGGGCAAGTGGCACTTTTTTATATAGCTTGCTCTTTGCAAACTGAAGTCCTTCTACGCTTCTACTCCCCAAAAATGAAGCAACGGTGAATTGTACGTGCTGAGCGGGATGATTGCATTTGTCCTTTCTGGGTGTGAACCGTAAGAAAAGTGAAGGGCTGCCTATGAGTTAGCAAATGCATCACGGTTGTGGGCCAATGTAATTGATAATTGATAGGACAGGTAAAACTAGATCAGATCAAGTGACGGGGAACCTGTTAGAGAAACCTGCTTTTGAAATTAGTCAAAATATCCTCTGCATTCAACAACGGGGGTGTAGCTCAGATGGTAGAGCGCTCGCTTAGCATGCGAGAGGTACCGGGATCGATACCCGGCACCTCCACATTTTGATCCTTTTGCATCTCAAGATAAAGTTGATCAAGGTGAGATTGGCTGCGATTGATATTTTTAGTGTAATCATCCCTTCTTTTCAACAGGACATCCACTTCTTCAACAAAGCGACCAGAACTGATACGCATGTCTTCCTTGCAACATGAAGCAGATTCCAAGAAAAAAAGTCCGATTCTGGTTAAGAAATTAAGTAGATTGCATTCTCTTCCGGCTGACGATGACGCTCCTCATCCTCAAGCTCTCGCATCCCCCATCACTAGAGACCGCTTGGGAACCGATTCGAGCCAAAAGGGAAAGGATAGCATGCTTAAGCGGATCTTAACCACGCGGTAAGCCGGAATCGCCTTTAATACCAAGACTCAGGGTCTAAATAATTCCATTTTTCATTGATTCAAAAAAGGTGTGAAAATTCTTTCCTTTGACTCCAAGATACCGTGAAAGAGGGGAATTTCGTTCTAGAAATTTTAATATCCAGGTTTTTCTGAGAATGAATTACGGTTAGTTAGCGCCACCTCTTGGTGGACTCACTCACCTAGGGTGAAAGTTACTAAAACGTCAAAGGAATGTAAAAGCGGCTGTGGACTGCGGACCAATGGCAAAAATAACAATAAAAAACGACAAAAGGCTTGATACAGCTATGGATGTTTTTAGGATATCATCGGTTTCATCAGCTACTGTTGATACTGAAAAAGGAAAAGGGCACGGGTTGGGTCGAGCTTCCTTGAGAAGACTTCATTCCAGCACGTCTGGTCACAGCGAAGACGATGAAGAGGAAGATGGTAAGTTGATTCCTGTTCTCCTTGCAAATTAGTCTGGATTCATGATGATAGCTTGGATTAGGAAAAAAACCTTCCATGATAGATAATTTTACACTTAAGGCTTCTGATTCACGTTTATGTTTGGAATGAATCGGTGAAAGTGAAAGTTGTTCGGTCTTTGTCTTCCAGAGGATGAAACTGCGATCTTCAGACATGAGAGCAGTCAAGAGGAGCGAGAATACGGTACTATTCCTTGGGAGGTGTACCGCGTTTATGCAGCTGCCCTAGGTTATTTTCTTAGCACGGTTTATCTCATTGTTTCCGTGGGATACGAGGGGGTCCGTGTTTACAGTACCTTCTGGCTTAGTAGATGGAGTAACGCAGTTGCTAAGGCTGGAAATGATCAAGATTACGCTGAGATCATGTCTTATCATTTCTACATCTACGTTGTTCTAAGCGTCAGCACCGTCGTCGTGTCACTCGCTTCCAATTTGATAGGGAAGGAAGCAGGCGCGAATTCGCGAGAAGTACTCCACCGAAAAATGATGGACCGCGTTCTCAGATGTCCCATGAGTTTCTTCGATAGCACGCCAACAGGAAGGATTATCACCAGATTCTCATCGGACATGGCATTTATTGACAGGGTGAGTCCTGTCACTAGTGACGTTGGAGCAAAATAGGAATATGTGGAGAAAATGCAAACGAATTATGGATTCCGTTGCTGCCTGTGTAATAGATGAGCACTCACTTAGTATTTTGCTTTCCAGAAACTCTGCATTTCCATGCAGCGATTGTTCCAGTTTGTATTCCTTTGCTCATCTGCTATAATCGTAAATGCGATCGTCAACTTTTACATCCTAGTTGGAGCCGTGCCTCTGATTGCAATTTACTTTTTCATTCAAAGATTTTACAGATTCTCTTCAAGGTAAGTGCTGATGTCAGCAGTCCGAAAGGGTGTTCAAAGCACAATGACTTGTTCTTTCCCAATATGTAATCCATGATTGAGTGCAGTCTTGCTCGTTCCATTTCCAGAGAATTGCAAAGACTAGAGGCTATTTCACGAGGGCCAATTTACTCCCACTTCCTCGAAACCTTGGAAGGTCTTTCAACAATACGAGCCTATCGGAAACAAGAGAGGTTTACAATGCAAATGATTGAAAAAATCGAGGTGAATAATCGGGCTGCCGCCTTCATTAACGTGGGGAATCGATGGTTGAGTGGTTGCCTGGTAAGTTTCGTGCCGACTGGACATGTTATAGACATATCTGAATTCAATCTTTGTCAGACTACTTATAATTTTTCGGTTGTATTTTCCACCCAGGACTATTTGGGCAGCATAATAGTATTCTTGGCGACAGTGGCTTCCCTTATATCATCGCAGGTGTACCCACAGGTCATCACTCCCTCCATGGTTGGCTTGGCTATTAATTATATACTCCTTGTGCCTGTCTACTTAAACCAAGTGGTGAAATTCTTAGCAGAGGTGGAAATGTACATGAATTCTGTGGAGAGGGTGAACAGATACGCGGAGCTGGAAATAGAGAGATTATGGTGACGACAGCGAGACTTTTGCAGAATCGTTAGCTCAGTGGCCACCTAACGGTCGGATTGAGTATGACCACGTCACCATTCAGTATGACCCGGATCGACCTGCCATCATTTCGGATTTGAGCGTAACAATACCTGCGAAGCAGAAGGTGGGAATTTGCGGTCGTTCTGGGAGCGGCAAGTCCACATTCCTCATGGCTCTATTCAGAATTTCGGATGTTAGCCAGGGAAAGATTATGATTGATGGGGTGGATATTAGAAAATTACCTCTGCTGAAACTCAGATCCAGTCTATCTATTATACCCCAAGAAAATATCCTGTTCACCGGCTCCTTCAGATTCAACCTAGATCCGGCAGGAAAGGCGCAGGATGCGGATATATGGACTGCGCTGGAAAACTGCCAAATGGCAGAACTTGTTCGGGCAGTACCTGGACAACTGGGTAAATATTTACATTCGGTTTCTTCCTTTAATGTCATGTACGAAAGTATTGTGTTCTGCTGCTTCTCTTGAAAAATCTCTACTACATTAACATCGTACAAGGAGCAAATATTTACCAAGATGTTCTACTCCAAGAAAAAATATGCACGCAGTGCTGCAAAATCTAATGAAATATGAAACTAATAAACTTCTCACACACGTTTAACAGACGGCGAGGTTAAAAATGGCGGCGCTGAATACAGCGCTGGGCAAAAGCAACTATTGGGGTTGGCCCGTGCCATCATCCACAAGTCCAAAGTTGTCATAATGGATGAGGCTACCAGTTCCGTTGACTTTGCCACGGAAAGAACGCTCCTCCAAGTCGTCAAGGAAGTTTTCAAGGATTCCACAGTCCTGACTATTGCGGTAAGGATTTTGCATGATTGACTTGTACTAGCTCCAGTGGAAGTGGAATGGTGTAGGCTGTCTCAGCAGCCCACAGAGTTCACCTTTCTCAACGACTTTTGTCCTGTATAGCACCGACTGGAAACTATTGTTGATGGAAATCGAGTTCTTGTGCTGGACGCTGGTAAAATTGCTGAAGATGGCGTGCCGTCTACTCTAAGGAAGAAACCTTTGAGTATATTCGCAACAATGCTCAGGCATGCAGACGAACGAAACAATTTCGAGTGAAGAATTCTTTCTACTTATGACTTGTTTGTATTATGATTATAAATGATATCATTGTTATACTCTTGTGATGTTTATATCTGTATTTGTATGACTTCCCATGCATATTAAATGGTAACGTAAGAAGGTTAGAAACTTTGACCTCATATCCATTAACAGTTTTAAGCTTGAATTGCATAAGCAATCATAAGTCACTTGTGACTTTCAAGAGTGAGACTGTCTCCAAAAGGTGGATTTCTGCAGGCAAAGAAACTCAAGATTGAGGTGCTGGTGTGAATTTTATTTGCGCCTATGATGCACGCTCGAAACTGCATTGGATGCAAATATATTCACAGCTCGAGCTCGGTGTAACAAAACGTTGATGACGTTAGCATTGCAAAGGAAATACAGGACGCTCGTGTCAATTTTTGCCACAATTACATCGTATACAAAGAAAGGCTTGCCGCAGCTTATAGTGCTGCCGCTGCTTGTGAGTATCGCGGGTACCGCGACGACTGCTCTCGACCGACCAAGAGCGGAAGAAAAGGTGCATCTTGTAATGCGAACACTTCTCTCGCCCTTAAGTCAGGTGCGCGAAAACTTCCGAAAATAGACACAAGATTGAGGAACAGCTGTGCCGTGCTGTTGTACAGACAGACTCCAACCTCGTGGTAACACGGAAACTGCATTACGCGTTTCCTTGCTCCGGTTTCGGAAGTGGGTGGGCTGCTGTGGACTATACATTACGCTACAAACCGGAGTCGGAGTATGATCAAGATATGCATATGGTAAAAGACCAGGGGTTCGCTGGCTTCACTCGCACACGAACCTCTCCTTTCTTCTTCTTTCTCCAACATCTTCCTACCCCTTCATTCTTGCTGAAGGACATAAACGAACTGGAAGGAGCAGCAGCAGTTGTTCGCATGCAGCGGTTTTTAATACGGATTCTCTATTTGCACCCAAGCAAAACATACGTATTTTATAACAGTAACAATCTCACAAAGCATCATGCACAAACACACGTTTTCTGTACAAAAACGTTTTGCAGTAAGTAAGCGTCCTGAATGCTGTTCGTACATATCATTACTGTTTCAAAAGATGTGAGGCTGGAGCTGGGTGTAGTACTCGGTCGTAGGTAAAAGAATTAAAGTCGTCTATCAACAAAATAAAGATGGGCGTTTGACAGTGTGCGATTGAATTTTTGAACGCATATTGAGCTTAAGAAAGTCGTGTTCCTCATCGCTCAACGACTTACGCCTCTTCGTGCACGTTTACAAAACAACAACTGATGTAAAATTTTAAATCAATTGACCAAGTACTTGTTAGTATGTCTTTTTATTTCATCAGCTCGAATCAACGGATATTAGTTAGAACTTCATAGCATCCGAGAATTCTTGATGTGTGTCTGCCGATGCCGATGTACATGAGTGAAGGTTGCTTTATAACTGGCACACTAAATTTGGAGTTCGGACTACAGATTCTGACACGAGACCTTGTGCAGGCTAAATGAACGTTCTAACGACATAAGCTGACGGAAACGATAAGTGAAGGAGAAAGTTCTAAAGATAATAGCTTTTATAATACACAATATTTGGGCAATGTTTACATGGCTAGGACATAAATATAAGAACGTTATTTGTGGAACTTCCAGCTGAGAGTGAGAGTGCCGAGATATGCAAATTGCTATACCATTTGCTGGCTGGTCGGGGAGGAAGGGAGACGGGAATCAAGTTGGTATAATGCACAAAGACTATACAAGAGTACGGAAGTTTAGTACATATAGGAAATGATCCTGCGTAGCCGCTGTGGTATGAAAACGAAAACAAGCAGGGGTTCTCGAGATAAAGACCAAATGCTGTAAATCGCTTATACCCACGATTGCTAAACGCACTCTTAGCAAATCGCCGGTAGCAGCGGATTCCTGAAGGCAGTTTATGTATATATCGTACCTTCGGAGGTAAACCCGAGGGCCCACAGTGCCCCCTCCGAGCCGAAATTTCGTATATAGTGCAGGATGTATGTCGTACTGACATAGGCGCGGAATTCAAATAATTTGCGGTGTAGCCGCTAAAAGTGCGATTCGTGGAAAAGTCGCCCACTTCTATATTTCGGGCACAGACACCCGTACCCGTACTATGTCCAATGCGTGTGGTGGCCTGCCTACTGAGGATTTGTGTATGTTATGCTTTGGTGCATGTATGCTGATTCCTTCAAATTCCCTTCGTTCATTGTGCATCGCCATTGCAACTCACTTGAGGGAGAACAGCAGCAAAATAAATGGAAAAAGGTGAGATGGAACAGAGGGTTGGAAGCAAAGAGGACAGTCTGAGAAAGTAACCTTTTCCAGATTAAGGACAAAAGTTAATCGTGTTCAAACCAAATGATCATTTGCATTAGTTAGGAGTTCAATCAAGTCAGCAGGAAATCAGATACGGAACTCGAGAGAGGAGGATTCTGTAAGTGCCACAGCTCATCTGTGTACTACCAAGGAGTGTTGTGAAGTTTAATTAAAAAATTGACAATACTTGGAGAAGGTGCTAGTAGTGGTATGAAAACGTTGGAAAATAATGGCATAATTAATTTGTGACAGTGTAGTTCAAACGAAAATGTGAAGGGTGGTGAAGATGCCCAATCATCATGGAAAGTTCTGAATTACGCCGGAAAAAAATCAAACAGAATCGACGTAAGGAAAGAGCTGAAAAGGTTGCGAAAGAACGGGCTGAAAATGATGGTGACGATGACAATGCTGGACCCCCCGTAAAAAAACCAAGGCGGAAGCCGAAGAAGTTGATCGTAGAAGAGGATATTGTCGATGGATTTGCAATATTGGCATTCAAAAATTATGAAGATCTAACGGTACGGACCGGGGAAGAACCTATAGACTATTTAGATGCATTTTGGCTCAATTTCAGTCAGTTTGAACTTCTGCTCAAATTTTTCAGTCTGGATGAATATGCGAAAATTAGCTAATGTTAATAATTCTTGGGAAGTTTTCTGATTATCGAGTTAGACTGTCTCAACATTTGAAAGTTTCCCATGCAACCATAAATAACTTTGCTGAATGCAGCATGGTACTGTAAAGCAGTTTTATCGAATTATATCATTTTGACTGAGAAGCATGATTTCAGAATCATCATTTCTTGAGAAAACATAACATTCGAGTCCCTCATAATAGGAACTAAGCGCGTGTTTAATGTGTATTGATAGGCTATCTTAGAAGTTGAAATAGCAAATTAACAATGCTTTGTACTAGTCTTCTAAGAGAGTCACGGGTTGTTTGCTTTGCTAATACGATGACTGATATTGTTTCAGCGCTCTATAAAATCCGCTGAGGAGGACAAAAACCACAAGAAGTCTTCTGATGAGGTGCTGAAACGATCTCAAGAAGGAGTGGACAACAAGATACTGGATAAGCACAAGAAAATCAAAAAGCCTAAGCCAAATACAGTGCATAATCAACCCTTAAAGGTAAGTGCTTAAAGGTTTGCTGAATGTTGGCCGATCAAAAAACTTCTCCTTCAGAAATGAACTTCTGAAGAAAACGAATTTCGTCATAGTTACGACGTAGAGGGTTTTAACATCAGTATCAGGTAGTAGTTGCTAGGGAACTGGCTGTTTAACTGAACGATGGTTCAAGTTGAGAGTTGAGACTAGAATACCTTTTGTAGTTCATGAGAAAAATTTTCTTGCCACTTCAAAAATCAAGTAATATTTTGTAGAAACAGGGCTTCCCCACGGGAAAAATTAGCCTGTCTACATTAGCACCTCGTCAGATTTTTCGGCACTGTTGATTCATCCTCGTGTGTCACTTATCATCCATTCAATTTCCTGAGCTAATAAGCTATAGAAGCTGAAAAGCAGTAGCTCCTATATATTTTATTGCCAAAAATTAAAATTTTGGCATCCTTGTACTATCTCGAACATGAAGAAATGTGTAAATTTAAGATTGTAGGAGTTGATGGGGTGATGAAAATTCGTAAGCGGTTGCCAGCGGTTAGGTGACATCGCGTTTTAAGTGTATTTTACAGCGAGATACCGAAAAGGTTATTCTTGATCTACTATTGTATTGGGTCATGGATTTCAGGTATTTTTTATTTAAAAGTGCAGTCGACTTTTCCTGTTGATTATAGAGCCATTCAGCAGCCTAGGTATCATAACCAGCTTTATCTAAATAATTGTAAGTGTGTTATACGAAAGGGCTAATCAATTCGAGTTCAGGCTTAGTTGCCATGCAAATGCAGCTGAAACATTGCAGCGTACTGCGGTGAAGTAACTAATTTCATGTTGCAAGCGTATCTGTTCATGGAAAAAATAAGTCTCTAAAGGCTCATGGATATGCGAAACCTATGAGATTTTATTGAATCAGGAGTGCATTCTTGTAATTGAGAAATGTATTGACTTTCATCCCGATCAGTTCAGAAAAAGGCTGCTTAACATTTCTTCACATACAAGCGATTTTGATTGCAAGGAGAGGTAAGAAGTAAGGAGAGAGAGAATCCGCTCAGTAGTATACAAGATGAACTTAACAATATTGTACTGAACCGTTATTTGATATTACTTTTGAAGCAAGTCCAAAAAAAGGTTGCTTGACTTGACTGCAAGGAGCTGAGCTTTTTCGGTAGAACCCGTGTCGCGCACGAGTAGCATGCTGGTTTGTATGGGATTCGTTCGGCCAAATAGTAATGCTTGCGGCTTTGTGCTCGCACGTCAGTTGCAGTGGGGAGGACGATGTGTAATGTGTATATGCTGTTCGTGCAATCGCAACATCGATCGTATTTAATGTCATCTGCCTATAACTAAGCTCATTTTTGAAAAAAAGATTTTTTGAGGATATTTCGGAATAGGTAAACGGAATAGGTGGTGTGCAGCGAATAGTCCGGGATAATCAGTGAGTTGTCTGCTTAAAACGGCTGTCACCGTTGTACAGATTTCTGGCTTTGTTTTTCAAAGCTGCAGTGAAACCGTTTTGCTCAGGGATGTGATGTGAACAAACAGTGTAGCGATGAATACAGGCTAAAGCGACATGTCAATGTCCTAGTCAAGCACGCGACAGGAACCAAGTAAATGATACCGAAATTGTTGGGTAAAACTGTGGCAGACGTCTCAAATCCCATCTGAATCTGTCTTCAAGATATTGACATTCACATCACTGACAGTCGGAAAATATAGTTTGTGTTCAGGAAAAGTCACCATAAATTAAAGGTGAGCAGCACATGAATTGTTGTCTGAAAACATTATTAAGATGTCTGGAACTAGTTTGGCCTGAAACCGTTCTCTTTCCTCAAAAATATGTGGCAGTGATAAAGTAACGGCAACAACTGAAATACTTGCCCTAAATCAGTATCAAGATCTATCCTACTGGATATCCCCATGACTTTTCAAGTATTTTTAAATTATTATTATAATTATTAGTTAATCATTTCTTTCAATGCTGCATGGGGTGCTCGAATATCTTGGATTACATCCACTAGTCGATTTCGTTTGGTAGCAGAATTGCTATTTTCTTATAAGCCCGTAAAAGTGGGCATTGATTCGGATGAAAGAGCACACACAAGATGCACAGATATAAGTGTTGCATTTTGCTTGAGCTGGTCGACTAAAGACTTTTGAGGAGCAAATTTTTGGACTGAATGACTAGATTGGATCAGAGCCGGGAGACTATGGAGTGTGGCGTGTCTGGGATGAGACATGGATGTTGAAACGAGAAAAGATTTGAAGAGAAAAATAGCTCTTTTGTATTCCGGTCGCATATATTACTGGTACTACGGTTTCTTTTTCTTTTCTCCCCCGTTCTTGATTCGGCCGGCTCCTTTTTCTGTTTTGCTCGCTCGCACTATTCAGTATACCCTCTGGTCTGGTATCCTTCTAATCAATATTGAACACAACCCGCACCAAAAGTCAATAGAAGTTTTTGCGATTCCATAAGCACCAGTTATTCTCATGCATACTTGTGTAAGTAAGACACGAATTTCGAGTAATGGTGATGTGGGATTGTGTCCGACTAAGCGAGAAAAGGAATACTGTATGGGTGTAGAGAAAGAGAAAAGCCTCATCATCCTCTCCTAAAAATTGAAGGAAATGAAGCCGTAGCAAAGTTGGTCAAAAATAATGTTAGGAAGTTATTGAAATAAATGACAAAATTTTACGTATTTCGCCAAACTTCGAGCAGTAAGAGCTTTGAGAAGTAATAAGGGTAGTTATGATATGATGATTTACAGGATACCGCATCGTAATGTTCAGAATCCATGTAGAACACGAAGCTACAACCAACCGTATTTTCAGAGCAAAATGACTCCCTGTTATTTAGTATGGTTGCCGTCTATTTGTGTTAAGTTAAAACACCTTACGAAAGCGGTGGGAAAGAGCTGAAGGCAAGATTTGAGAACGCGGTCTGCTTTCACTCCAAATCCAAATCTAGGCGTACAGGAACAGCAAAAGGGATGAGAACATTTATTTCCTGAAGAGGCGTTGCAAAGTCAGAATGAGTCCGTTTGGGGGGTTTGGATATCTATTGTCCGTTTGTCATTGTATAAGTGAATGTTAGTGCGAGTTCTTTTTTCCCTTATTCCGCCCTGTTAGGATTCGATCGCATGAGCTGCATTGAAGCATGAATGATCGTATTGTAAATCTAATGTTTCTATTTCACGGATGCGGTGATTCTTTTCCCCATTACTTTTATCGTTTTGGCCATAAAAGAGAAGCTCTCCAGCCATTGATCAAAGATCATTGTGAGATCAATATGTCAGGTCATCGAAGCAGACCCGCTGCCTTCTGCTGAAAAAAAAAGTTTCATAGACAGCAGCATTAGTCTCTGTTTTGGACTTGGGTTGACATAACTTTCTGAATAAATGGCTCCGGCAAAATTTTAAGTAAGCGGAGGCTCTCAAAAGATAATCTCTGTGGTTATTTTCTGGACTCATAAGTCGCTGTCACCAGATTGATTGTACATTTCTATGCCCTCGCTGAAACATTCGGTTTGTGTTCGGTTAGCACTAGCACTTGAGTACTTGCAGCAGTGGTATGAGATTATTAAACAAATTTAGAAGAATGCTTACACTTTTTCGCAGTGTTTTGCAATCTGCGACTGTCAGCACCCGAAGCGACGTTTCGAGGTTTTGTTTTAAGGACTCATCTTGTGACTTAAGATTGATTCATGATCAAGAATTACGAGAGTGGGAAGACGAAGTCTTGGATGATCTAGTTAAACATCATATCTGGAGGTGATAGAATAAGTGCGGAACAGATTACGGATATGAACGCTTGATCTGAACTTTCGTCAGCGTATTCACTACGATTTCAGAGCCTAGTGTTTATTCTTTATACGTTTATGCGTTGTTTTAAGCCGACGTAAGTCTGAAAAAGTTGATGGTACTAAATGCTTAAACCGAGGCTGTAAAGAAATAATGCATTACATTTTATATGATTTACTTACTTCATATTTTTTAAAACATTGATGATTATTAGTGTTTAATATTATATGATTAATACTAGTAATTATATTAAGGCAAAGAATGAACTGCGATATGAAGCTCATAGACCTATTTACTGCTCATATAGTCCAGAAAGATCCGTATTTAGGCCTGATTTACAGTGGACAGTATTGACGGTACTCAATGCTATTGAAACCATTACGATATCGCATTCTTTTTGTGTTTTACAGATTTCGGATGGTTGTTCGGATCTTTTTGCCCCTTCGCGAAAAGGTATGCTTTATTTTTACGACCTATTCAGTTTAACGATATTTTAGTTTTAGTTTAACGAGGCCATGCTCGCTATAATCGGAATATAGGGCCTAAGGAATAGGATTAAGTGGCTTCTTACATCTGGGAATTGGACTATTACACACTTTGAAAGACCCTGTATTCGATTTTGTTGCACCATTTATCATAAAAGAGGAAAATATCATTGCAGCTGTTTTTATACTTTTAATGCATTTGAAGGGAAGATAGTGTCTTGATATCTTTGTCATAATTTTGTGATGCATTTCTGACAGATTCGTCACCTACCTTACTTGACAATCTACATTCATGTAGTGAAGATAGAGGGGTGGAACCTCCCAGACACCAAATTTGTGAACTTAATACCTCGGTGCCTACGTCCTCCGTATTTTCACTTGCAGAGGCCAAAACCACCTCAAATAAATTTGAAACACCGGAGTTGACTTCTACCAAGCCTTTGCATAAAGTAAAACAAATTAATTCTTTTATATTTAGTTCTTAAGTCGATTTTACTGATGCCTGGTCCAGTTGAAACAGAGTTTTTATCTTACAGAACGGAAAATTGAGTTCTGATAAAAGGTCGGAAGAGCTAAATGGACACGTTCCCAGTAGTTCACCTCAAAATGCGGGATTTATCTCGACCTTGAGTGAAAGGGGAGGTTTTCCACCTCAGAAATCTTCTGGCCCACAGACATTATTCACTCCGTATGCTGCAACAGCAATTACGCGAGTCGTATCTCCAAATTACTCAGCTGTTCACCCTCTCGGAGCTTCAGGATCATTCACAGAATCTCCGTCTCCTACACCACCTTCATTCGTTAGCACTTCGTATGCAAGACCTAATAGTGGTTCGGCTCCTAGTTCTAGTGGAAGCTTAAGTCAATCCGAATTACTACCTTCAGTAGCGCTAAAACATGCAAGACCAGTGATCGTAGAAAAGGTAAAAGTAATCTAGTTCATGGAAGGTCGGGTAATGAAGTTCTTCTTCTAACATTTTTTTTATTTTCTTATTCTAACAATCAGTTGTCTTTTCAGTGTTCAAGTAAACACGCGAGATCTTCGTCTCCATTTACACCGGGCGGAAGCACGGTTAGCGTATCGACAAGCAGTTCCAGAACAGGTATATTTACCTCTCAGCGCAGCCATTACATTACATTGGGTTAAGGAATACAGGTCTAATTTTTCAAAATATTACAGATACGCCGCCTCATAAGTCTAACGCATTCGGTTCAATTGCGAGATTGTTAGACACACCCTCAGTTACTAGATGTAGCCCTGTAATATCTTCAGCTAGCACTACCATTTTTAGTCACAATAGTCAGTCAGCTGGTTGTTTTATCCCTAATGGCAGTGGTGCCCCCAATATCCAGCATGGCCCAGCTCCTCCTGTTACATGTTCGTCGAGAAGTCATTCTCCAAGAGGTCACAGTCCGTCTCGGGAAAGGGATAGCTACAGGTACAGTGCTCTGCTCGATCCGCGTTACAAAAAACAGGTAAACATTGGCGGAGCCAATATTTTAATAAAATGTTTTTATTTATTTAGTAGCAATGTTAGCAGTCTTAGTAGAACCAGCGGAACTCCAGTGAATAATGCACCTCAGTTACCTCCTACGATATCGCCTCTTCAAAATCTGCAGTCGTACTCCAAAGCAGCTTCCTGGCTGAAGTAAGTAGCTTAATTTATAGCAAAATAGTATAATGGCGCAAAATTAATTACTTGTTTTAATTGATTACTTGTCCATTGCTCAATTTCATTTAAATATTTACTCCGCAGCACCGTTAGAGGAATATCACCAGTGCCTCGACCAGCACCACCAACGCCTTCGCTCTCTATGGGAAGTGCTGCCGCTACTACTGCCTTACAAAGTGGGATCCCTGCTTCTCATTTAGCTGCAGCGTCACCCGTACCAGTATCAGGTGCAACAGTGCAAGCAAATAGAATAAGCTCGCTTGGAACCCCAACTTCGCGACCGCACAATTTGTTCCCGGGATTACCACAAAGTCCGAGTCATCATAATAGTTCTATACCTTCCACTCCGAACTCAGCGAGTTCCGCCATGTTTGCTGCTCCTATGTTGCCCCTTAGTTCCATTACCGCGCATTCTCCAGCTCAGTTTGGTTCATCGGATACCCTGTTTTCAGGTAAGAAGGTTTACAAACAAGGATCTTCGTCGCAAAATAGCCGATTGCTGTTCTAATGCAGTGTTATTTTAGGATCCAGTGCATCATCTGAACTTGTCCGTCGGGATTTGGAATCACGAGTGTTTATGCCACCAGATCGAGGTTTAGGTGCATCGCCAACGGCATATATGGGACGGATTAGTGATCTTCACCATCATTTGCTCCCTCCTTTACCTGGGTTATCGTCCAATAATTCTGTTGGGCAACCAACATCTTCACATTCCGCTATTTACTCGTCTTCGTTAGTAAGTGTAACTGTAACAGTCCATTCATCTGGTTCCGTTTGTTGCTTAGTTCAGAGTTAAATAATTAATGTGATTGTGTAGATGAAAGACATGCCAAAGGTTACGGTTGACGGCTTTTATCGTCCAAACATTGCCATGAATTATGCCGGCTATAATGGTTTTTTGCCGTTGGGAAATACGCCATTTGCACCTCCTAGTCAAATTGCAGCCTTCACACCAAAGGTATCCTAAGCATTAAGGAAGTACAATCATTGTAGGAACTGCTGTTGTCTACCTCAGTTTTAATTTTTTAGCTCATAAATGAAATGTCTGTAATTACTTCATTTTAGGTCGCGGACCCATGCAAAACTAGCCGATTGACCGTAAGCTGACTTCGTGAATTTTTGTATACATTATCGTAATAGGGTTCAATCTAATTTTTTCCAAAATAAAATTAAACAGAAAACAGGTAAATGGAACGCAATGCATGTCAGAATAGCATGGGAGATCTACAACGAACAACAAAAAGGTAGAAATCCAGATGCAAAGATCAGAAATTCGCCGACGACTGCACCTCGAATTGCATTCGGAAACTCAAGTTGCACTACTGGCACCAGCGCCCCACAACCTTCTCCTGTTGGCCATAATACTACAGCAGACCTAATGCGACCAGCCCAGCAGGTTTATGGTGGACTAGTACGAACATCAGAAATGGGAAATGTCGCCAATAATTTTCCCACGTCTATGTTAAGCACGCATCCTGGGACGTCCTCAGCACTTCGCCCTCATTTCGATTCAGCGTTGTTTTTGAATCCAGCTGCCAGTCTTGGTACTTTATGGTTTTTAACAATCACTCATATATATGATTGGTTATAAATTATTGATAACTTGCACATTTCAATAAATATCGGTTGTTCAGGTCAAGCCATGCCCAGGTATCCCGGCTTTTCCTCTTTGGGCCCCGCCTACGGAGGCATTGGAAGCTTGAGTTCTAGTCTACTCAATAGAGATTTGTCGAACATTGGGGCTGTAGGAAGTCATCAAGACCATTGGCAACGGTAAATACATATTTTTAATACCAAAAAAAGATTTTGGCACAAAATTACAGCATGCTTTTGCTTCTGTATAGAAATCAGCGAGGGCCTCCTTTCCCCGCCATCAGCCCTCTGAGCACAGGATGGCCCATGCAGGCTCCATTAAGATCGGATAAAGACAACAAAATCTCTGTTGATAGCAGAAAGTCCAAAGATGACAGATTAGATAAGAAATTAGACCTACCAACTGATATTGGACGAAGAAGTGCAGAGCTGTCACCCTTTAGGGATAGATCACCGGTTCGTATGTCTCGCACTCCTTTAGAAAATGGTGATGTAGATTCACGAAGTTCGCGCTCTAGTGAATCGCACGCGACCGTCCATGCTCCTGGTAAACCTATCTTTCGTCCAAGGGATGAAAGCAATGGTGATCTTGATCGTGAAAAGCTTATGCAGCAATTACAAAACGATTCGAAGCAATTAGCTGCCGTGGCTGCGAGTCATAATTCCAGGTTTGATAATTTTTTCACTGATGAGAATTAAATGATTTCTCGACTTACATTCGAGTGTGCGAGCGATCAACTTCACTTAGTAATTGGTATTGGCTTCTAAATGATCGCAGGTTGTATCATCCAAATTCACCCATGACCGTACCTACAAGCGTATGGGACTCCTTCTCACAGCTTGGTGGTTCCAGCACACGTGTTCAAAGCGCCGATTCATTCCGACTGAATATTCTTCCGCTCAGCGAGCGAGAGAGAGATTTACATCGGTTCCAATACTCAGCTGTACGACCTCCACTGTACAATAATGGACCGTTTGGAAACTTGCCGATTGGACTAGCACACGCAAGTTCAAGCAGTATTACGAAAGCTAATTTAGGGACACCCATGCCGATGCCGTTATTAAATCCTACCATCTCTGCGGTGGCTGCTCATAATCATCTTCTCCATTCTAGTCTCAATGGACCAAATAGTCCAAAAATTGACTCACTAGGTACATTATCCGCCAGGCCGAAAGAAGAATCTCAGTCTCGATAGCAGCGCCTGTTTAAAGGTGAAGTCTTTTGCAGAAGTGATGTCTTAAACTTACGTGAATCGAGTTAATTCACTATTTAATGCATATGATTCTCAAAAATTTAAGTAATCCAGTGATGATTTTGATTATACTTCCAAACCTGCCAGTGATTTTGCATTTAAATGTCTGAGACTCAGTTAATTTCTTTTTCTGAGTTCAGGAGGTTAGCAGCTAGTTTCAGTATTCAACTCATTTTAAATTTTTAGAAGTTTAATGGCTTGCTACAGTTTTTTTAAAGGAGTACCTGCACGAAGTATTTTGTAAACTAGGAGCAGGTATGTATGGATTGAACTCGATCCACGTATGACAAGTGTAAATATTTTAAACACTGTCATATTGTAACCCAAAAATATCTGAAATTGGAAAGCCTTAAAAATTCAATATTAGCTTCTAATACTTACTTATTTTTGGTTCCGTATTTCGAATGGTACTTGCCAGAACAGATAGGTTTCACATGTTGACGACCCCATGCGAAGTTGGATTGCAATTCTTGAATGTAGTAGAGACGAAGTAGGAAAAAAATATTCGGAGCTTAATGGTAGTCGATTTCGGTGCCGTGAGGATTTTTCTGATTTATTTGGATTTTTAGGACCGGCCGAGTGTTGCTCGAAATATTTTAAAGAACTCTTTCTATCCAAAAAATGTGTTAATTAGAATTTAGCTATCTTTTACCTTTATTCGGTTTTGAAGTTGGAGATTATCAGTGTTCATATTTACTACTGAACTTGAGTGAAAACTCAGCCTGATTTTTGCAGGCATTTGCTGTCTTACCGATTGATTTTGCGATAGATGAACGCACACTGTTAGATGTTAGCTGTGGTATATTTATTTTTGTATCAGATGAGGGGAACAAATCGTCAATATATATCCGTGGGGTTTTAGATCAAGCTATTGCCACTGCAGATGAAAGCTGTCATTATAGACTTCGGCAAGTCCTACCTTTGTTTCGTGTGTCAAAACTGTAGCGGAAGCAGTACCAGTTACAGAGTTCGATTAGTATTATAAGTTGCAGAACTGACTATTTCGGTCGCTCCTGTTCATTGTAAACAGGAGCTTAATCCTAAGAATTAGTGTGAGAGCTATTATGAACATAATGACTTACTTGTGATTGTATTAATTTATGTCACCGCTTCGTCGCAATTACCATCTTTATTTATTTACTTCAGTGTGCATGTTGACGTTGATGCCACTAAAGAGTGATAATAATGAAACGGACGTTTGTACATCTTTGGTATTGATAGAGTTAGTGTAAATAATAGCTACGGTGTCTGTGGCATGACTCTCAGCGTAGTTTGATGATAACATCTTGGAGCTACTGGTTTGCCGCCATGGTGCTAATTCCCAAACAGTTTTTGAGATAAAAACGTAAATGAAAGTGAATTGTGTAAAATGAAACGATTTCATTATACGACGATATCATGTGAATAACTCTCAGTAGTTTGCCCATTGCATTAGCTGGTTAACCAGTATTCGCATTACGGTGTGGCTTTTTGACAAGCTTCGTTACTATTTCTATGGAGGACTCGTTGTCATGTAAGCGTCCCTTTTGTACAGAATCTTCTGTGACAGAAGAAATCTCACGTGTGAGTTTTGCAAACATTACCGAAACGGAAATAATATTCGCAGAGCTTTGTTATCATCTTTTAAATGTTGGTTTTTATATAAGAAGACGTAGTGGTACACCAATTAATGAAACGAACAATGATCATGCTGGTTTTCCAACCGGCCATAATAAAATAACTTGTTTTATGACAATTATATGTTCTCTACTCTCAAATTCTTTTGAAGCTGCAAGTCGTACTTGCAGAATTTGCTGATGCGTGCGAAGTAAAATGAGAACCTATCCTTTATGCATGTCTCCTTACTGCTTGGATACTACAGAACCAAACCACTGTACATGAAGTCTTGCACGCTCCGCTAAAGGATTTGCATCGATTAAGATATCCGTGACCTTGATATTCCTCCAGGAGTGTGAGCTTCTAGCCCCTCTTCAAGACCACACAGCACCATTCTACCTCTAATCTTTTACGAATACAGAGGTCCAGTTTCCTTTCTTGCGACAATTTGCGCCTGTGGTTGGTACAATGGCATTAAGTCCAGCAATTGACGCCGTCATAGCTCACGTCTTAATCCATTACCGGTGGATATTTGTGTGCTTCTTTCTACTTCCTTTGTCTTTAATTTACGATGTTTACTATAATCTGAGAGCATGGATCATCTTTCGTCTAAATTCTGCCCCGAAGGCGCATGAGAAGAAGGTTGAGAACGTGCAGATGCAGGTAAGTTGACATTCACAAATCTCAACATCCCTTGTATATCGGCCTTTCAGAAAACCTATTGTCGAATCAACAATTGTTGCAACTGGACACTACCGTAGCTCTATTTTGCCAGAGGACGCTAACTTCGTGCATGGCGGAAACAACTAACGGAAAAATGATAGTGCATTTGACTATTGACATTGGCTCCCATGCTTGGTTTCCCCTTCCTTTTTACAGAACTAATTACATAATATGCCCAACATTACTGCATGCTTTGCAGAATCAGATCAGAAATGAGACACAAGAGCAGGTGTCATGTGAAGATAAGTGGTAATCTGTCACCTAATAAATTGATCACTCCAAGAATGTCACCAATACTACTGTTCTCTCAGCCTGACAGAAAAACAATACAAATTCTTTGATGTTGTGCCGTGCGCAGCGCAAACGTTTTGAGCCTTCAGGCATGCTCTTTGCACGCAGGTGCGACAGTGGAAAGCTGAAGGAGGCCAGAAACGAATGTGTACAGGTAGACCGGGATGGCAAACGATATCGTTTCGGCAACCTAAGTACAAGCGCACACATTTCACCGTTAATGTGAACCTCGTTGATATTCTCGGAATCGATGTTGAAAAGCAGGTACGAATGTCAGCAAACTCTCATAATATACAATTCTCAAAATTACTTGAAGCGATGAGGTCTTACGACGGAATTGGTTCTTGTGGAAGATGTGCAATTTTAGCAGATTCAATGATTGATAAATGAGAGATCTCGCAGGTTGTAAAGGTTGAGCCTCTGGTCACAATGGGACAGCTCACGGCAGCGCTGGAGCCCCTGGGATGGTCCATTCCTGTGCTACCAGAGCTGGACGATTTGACTGTTGGTAAGCAACCGGAACTAGCAGCGTAGCAGCTGGAAAAAATCTTTTAAATTGTTGTGAGCCACTTTCGTGGTTCCTCCAGGTGGGCTTGTAATGGGATGCGGTGTGGAGACTTCTAGCCACAAATACGGATTGTTTCAATGCACATGCGTTTCTTATGAGTTAGTCCTATCTAGTGGAGAAAGGATCACGTGCTCCGAGGTAGGAAAATGGCTTACAAATGACGAAGCGCTGCGCTGCTGAACACGAGCTTTGCTTCTTCAAACGTTCAAACTTCAAAGTCTGTATGTAAATGGTTTTTTACCTGTTCCAGAAAGAAAACCAAGAGCTGTTCTACGCCGTACCATGGTCGTATGGTACTTTAGGATTTCTAACTGCCGTAGAAATAAAGATTGTGCCTGCTAACCGGTAATAAAATGGCTAATTGTGAGTTTATTTCGCTTAGATTACATATAACTACTCTCTAGCTCATTTTCTGTGACTTAATTCCTTAGGTTTGTCAAGGTCGACTACTATCCTGCTCATACGCTAGACAAAATGGTACAAATGATGGAAGACTTCTCCAAAAAGGATGATGATAACCAGTTCGTGGAAGGCATCGTTTTTAGCAAAAACGAGGGGGTCATAATGGTTGGGAACATGGTGACGTCGGCAGAAGCAGGCAAAGTGATTAAGAGACTGCACGTACACATGTCAAAAAACCTGGAAGACATTTGGTAGAACAAATTTGCAATATCATCATTGTGTGTCACAGCTGAACAGAATCGGGTCATGGCACAAGCCGTGGTTCTTCAAGCACGTGGAAAACTTTCTGAAAACTGGACCTGGGACCGAGTACATTCCCCTGAGGGACTACTATCATCGTCATTCTCGGAGCATTTTCTGGGAAATACAAGAAATCATCCCGTTTGGAAACAATCCTGTCTTTAGACACCTGTTGGGCTGGATGACACCGCCAAAAGTGTCACTACTAAAGCTGACCCAGCCAAACGCCGTTAAGAAGCTGTACGAGGAGAAGCATGTGATTCAAGACATGCTCGTACCCATGACCGTGCTGAAAGACTCAATCCTAAAATTCCACGAGCTAGTGCAGGTTAGATAGCAAACCTAACGAAAATGTGTAGATGGATTAGGGCAACATATCTTGTAATAACTGCTCTACACTTGCTGTACACCTACATTTTATCCAGATATATCCTCTCTGGTTATGCCCGTTTAAATTGGAGCCAACGCCTGGGTTGGTGCGGACCAAGAATAATGAGCCGGAAATGTATATTGATATCGGTGCCTATGGAGTTCCGTTGAATCCCAAATATCAAGCAGAAAGAACTACGAGAGACTTGGAGGCGTTCGTAAGAAAAGTTAACGGGTGAGCCTATCTAACATGCTTAAAATTCTCCCAAGAGAGCTACCAACATTACCTGCCACGTTCAGTGCGTTGAAGGGCTACAAACTTTCACTTGCAGATTCCAGATGCTGTACGCTGATACTTTCATGACTAGGGAAGAATTTCGTCGGATGTTTGACCACACGTTGTATGATAAGTTGAGAGACCAGTATAACTGTAAAGTAGCATTTCCAGAAGTCTATGACAAAGTTTGCCGAGAAGCCAGATTATGAAAATACTCGAGTCGATTCGCCACATTCAAAACAAGTGGGGGTAAACTAATTTTCTAGCTTAATGCTGACAATAATCTTCCGTACAACTTCAAAAAGTTGCTAATGGCTCAGAACGCATGAGAAAAAATTGTTGGATTCAAACTAACGTAACTCATTGCTGCTTTACAGTAAAAAGATAAACTGAAGTTTTAATCAAGCCTATTTAGAATCGCAGTACATATGAACAATTTATTTTTTATACAAAGTTTGAAGTAAGGTATTAATACGGGAATTCACAGACATTATTCTCTTCGCAAGTTGTCTAGACGGGCTTGCAGGTCTGCATCTGCATCTGCCACAGGCACAGCATTCTTAGTCCCCGACGCTAAACCACCACTTTCTTGAGGCAATCCAGCAAGCTGGTCTTTCAATTGAAGGCCTAGTTCATCCAGAACTTGGCCGACTATTGCATCGGATTCTTCCTCGTCATCATCGTCACCGAGTGCATCATCCATCGCATCGTTCATCATTTCTTCTTTCATGTCCATTATCTCCGATTGTTTTTCAAATTCCTGAAGAATCTTCTGGACTTGAGGTAGCTTTAACTGACGATTCATGTTCTGCATAGCTTTAGTAACTCCTTTCATAGCTTCCGCCATTGCATTCTGTGATCTGAGGGTTTGGACTTTCATGGACACAGCTTGGATGTTTGCTTTCATGAGCATGAATTTCTTGATGTACTTCCGTGTACGTACGAGATCTTTCGCCATGATCTTCACAGAATCCATCTGACCATCTTTAGCCATTTTCTTAATATCACTGATTATTTTCTTTTCCTGCTGCTCCATTCGGAGCCTTTCCCGATCCATATCTCGGACGGCTTTGTCCAACGCCCGCTTGTTTTTCCGAAGCATTTCTTCGGGCGTTAATCGTCTGCCAAATAACCACTCCATTATGACGAAGACTCTCCTGCAATGAATAAAATAATTGTTAAATTATGGTGCCTTCAGGATTGCAAGCAACGTCTAACTTCAACTTCATTAAACACTCAACTAATCCTAAACCAGTTCAGACTATACTTTGTGAGCTCCCCGGTTGATGACAATTACCACAATGACAACATAACAGCAATTGATTCCTAGACTTCTCTTACCGTTCGGTGGAATATTCGTCAGTTAAAAATTGTAATTACGATCCAATATAATACGTTGGTTCTCCTGCCGAAATCTCAATTAACGCTGCGAGGGCTGAACAAGGGAAAAGTTGTGGATAATCTAAAAATATTTGATACTAATGTAACAAAACTTGTTGCTGCTAGTTAGGTTGTTAGATGCTTATTCTCCTTGCTTCATTCAACGCTGACTGCACTGAAATATTGGCATTTACTTTTGTTCTTCAATGGCAAAACCATGAGTCACAACAAACGAACAGACACACAGAAAATTACTTTATCTCACCTATGTACTTGAAATTGATATGCAACGCCTGAAAGGACTTTAGGCCAACTTTTAGAATGTATTGTATATTGCATCTGCGAAATGAGCGGGGGGGAGGCTTATGTGTCATCTGGTACATTCAAATTTACCACTCGGTCCCTGCTCAATTAATTTCATAGTGTACATATACGAATACGCTTGCGGTACTGCACGTTTATTACGTCATCAAGGTTCATCCACTCACTGCTTTTGACTCACGTCAAGACAAAATTCTAGCCGTGAACTTCATTTCGACACTGTCCAAAAAAGTATTTTGTTTGTTTGTTTTGTTTTGAAAGATTTGGCAATAATTACTTCAACGCATTCATATCACGGTTTCGCTAATTTATTGCATTGATGTTGCTCTAATTCTTGAATCTAACACCTACTGACTGGAACTGAGTACAAGGGACCAACATAAGTGTGCATATATTTTTGAGTAGCCTGTATCATACCGGTATTTTGATCCGAAATTAAGTAAGTTACAGACTAGCAAATATGATACAGTCGTAATCAAGTTATAAGTACAAGTCTCGAAAAAATGAACCGTAGCACGCCTTTGCTTTAGCATTATTATCAACTTCAAAGATTTTTTCTTCGATAAAAACTACGCCAGCTACCATTTGATTGCTTCTTAGCAGAAGTTGGAACAGTCTCTTTCATTACTTCTATACGTGTACTACAATTTCTCCGGTAGGCTATTGCATATAAGATGACAAATGGACTCTCAGGTTAGGTGATTCTAAGGAATTGCCTACTTGGCTTTGCCCTGCGCAGCCACAGATTCCATGGCTTTTTTAACAGTTTCCTCGTCGCCTAAAAACTTCATGGACACTACGGGTTTTAAGTTCTCGTCTAGTTCATACACAAACGGTATTCCAGTTGGCAAATTCAAACCCATGATTGCTTCATCGCTCATTTGATCCAAGTGCTTCACAACACCACGAAGACTGTTTCCATGAGCAGCGATCAAAATTTTCTTCCCGGCTTTGATTTCTGGAACAATTTTCTCATTCCAGAAGGGGAGCGTTCGTTCAATTGTCAACTTAAGAGATTCAAATTTTGGAAAGTCGTCAGAAGTGAGTTCTCCCGCATATCTAGGATCGTTGACAATGCCATCATAGTAGGGATTGCTTGATTCGATAGCTGGAGGTGGAACATCAAAGCTACGTCTCCAAATTTGCACTTGCTCTTCTCCATACTTGGCAGCAGTTTCTGCCTTATTCAAACCAGTCAAACCACCATAATGGCGTTCGTTGAGTCTCCATGTTTTGGTAGTGGGAAGATCTTTTTGACCAATTTCTTCTAAGATCGCTCCCAAGGTTTTTTGCGCTCTTGTTAAAACAGAAGTGAATGCCATGTCGAACTGGTACCCGGCATCCTTCAAAGCTTTTCCTGCAGCTTTCGCTTCTTCCACACCTGCAATTCCAGATTACATGTCATGTGTGCTAACAAGTTCTCCTAATAATTCCACCCGAATGAAAGGAGCTAGCGTCGTATTTCAAATTCGTGTCTTACCTTTGTCGCTCAAATTGGCGTCATACCAGCCACAAAATAAATTCTTTTGGTTCCACTCACTTTCGCCGTGGCGAACCATGACAATACTATACTTGGCCATTTTCAAGGTGGAAGATGTGGCGAAGAAACGCAAACTTGAATTAGCTAAAATCTAAAAAGTTTCATTGCCATTAGTTCAGTCATTCCACATGAACCGGATGATAAGAGACACATGTTTTTAGAAATATTAAGCAAAACCTCACCTTGAGCAGTTGTGGTAAGCCTCACTCTTTGTCCAGATAGAGATAGAGGGTGGAAAGATTCGGTAATTGGCACGAGGACGCTCGATGATTTTTGAATTCCTTACAAAAAATCTAAACACTAGAACATTCGCACATCCGTTAATTTTGCAAATTCTAACCCATGTGACGTGAGGCGCTGTCTACCTCGGTCAGCACGGATGTAACAGTGCATCAACTACTACACCATGTACATACATGCATGCTTGGCCAGCCTCCAGTCGCACTCTATGCGCTGAATTTTATGTGCGAGCGAGAGTGAAAGCGCACAAGGAAGGGAGAAAGAACGAAAGAAGCCTGGGAGTAGTATATAATAAGAGAAGATCGGGGAAGGAAAGAAAGGCGTGAGGACGTTACGTTACATCTATGCATCAATTCATTTGTTATCTTGTATCTACAATACGCACAGGCCGGAAATTAAGTGAAAGCGGAGATGATGGCTGCGGCGAAAAAGAAACGTCGTTGAAGGAAATGCTGAGTCTCAGAGTGGAGCCAAATTTTAATGACCGCGAATATCGACAGGTCCAAAATTACGAAAAAAACAAGCCGCTTGCTTTCAATGATTTTCCTGTAAAATGAGATTCATACACAGCAAGTCTAAAGACGGTAGTGTCCATTTTTGTAAAGTTGAAGCTTACTTCTATTCCATAACCACTGTTAAACTGCCATGCCATCTACATTTACAAATTCAACCAACCTATCTCATATAGCTGTTGTGGCAGCAGGTGCCACTATGTGCATGTTGAGTCCCAGCTGCAATTTTTAAAGGACCAACTTTCATGGGATTCAATAGTACATGGGATCTCTCAAAATTCTGTTACAAAAATGGAACACCGTACGTTATGAGAAACAATTTAATTTACCTGTTGATAAAAAGTTTTCAAAACCATGTCCTATTGGTAAATTTTTATTCTAGCTAAATCCTACTCAGACTTCCGTGGTCAGAAATAATTATTAAACTGTATCATATGATTAAAGCCGATTCCAACATTTACAACGTTCTTTGTGCGATTGTCAGCTTTCTGACTCCGCTGCGTTTGCATATTATACTATACCTATGTTTTTGACATCTCATAGCGCTCTAGCAACCCGACAAATTAGTGCACCCCGCTTGCAGCTTTTTGGAGTAGTCTCGCGAGGCATTTAATTCTTCACCAATTCTTTTGTTTTGTGAGTGAACACATAATTTCTTGAATTTGATTCCGATTGGGTGTTTCGGACTTGATTTTGAAGTTAACTGAAAGCCAAAAGTGAGTCTCACTGGTTAATTTAGCCGGAAACCAGCGATTTGCTCCGGCGTAATTGCTTCTATCTCCCGTTAAGCCCTTGCGTAAGAAGAGTACTGTGGTCATGTACTTGCCAAAAATTTAGTTAATAAAATCTTTACCAGTTCACATCGCATGATTTTGCATTGGACCATGATATAAGTCAGTTAATACCAGGAGTGGAGTTTCCGATAGAGGTAAACTTCGGAGGGTTGAAGAAGTGGTTGGCGGACGACCTTAAAGCAAAACTTTGACATAGTTGTGAGCGACGGTAAGAATTTAAAAGCCTATTTTAGCTACACGATTTAGCCAGCAACAACACTTGTTGTCTTCAGCTGTGTCTTATTTATTTTAAGCGTATATAACGAACACTCTGTTTGGACTTCACAGTTAGAAAGATTCGCCGTCGAAGATGTCAGCCGAAGATCTTGATTCTGACTGCGAAATAGATGACGAAAACTATGCTGACTACTACCATCAGCAAGAAGAAGAACTTGACATTGGGGACATAAAGAAAGATCCAGAAGCATTTCAATATGAATGTCTACGAGTTGAGGAAGTTGAAAAGTTACTAAATGAAATGGTTGAGAAACTGTCTGTTCAAATTAATGTAAGTTCGTCTTGGTTATCTTTTATAGTATATCTCTATAATCTTTCAAATCTTTTATTCCATCGTCAAATTTGGGTTTACATTGATTAATTTTGTATCAGGTGACACCTGCGCTGGCAAAGCTGCTACTGCATGGTGGAGCGTGGTCTCTGACAGATATTAGTAATATTTATGAATCCGATGCCCATGGCACCTTAGTAGCCGCAAGAGTAAAGCCTGCTAATAACAATTCGGCAAAAACGGGTGTACTGGGTGCTGCAAAAACCGGAACTATAGCCTGTCCTGTGTGTGTTGCTAATCAACCTGTGGAATCGTTCCGGAACCTTGCTTGTGGCCATTCCTTTTGTCGCGAATGCTGGGTGACTCACTTCGAAATCCTAGTTGTTGAAGGAATAAGCACAGGTAAGCATGCTTTGGTGCATGTCGATTGATTTAGTCGATGTTGGATGGTTAAGATTGAATTTACATGTTGACAAAAATCTACTGCAGGCATTGGGTGCATGGCGCAGGATTGTATTGTGTTGGCACCCGAAGATTTTGTACTCTCGCTCCTGACGAAACCAAATATCCGCGAAAAGTATCAGCGCTTTGCTTTTCGTGACTACGTTAAATCTCATCCTCAACTTCGGTGAGCTGGTTCCCTGCAACTACTCGAAGATTATGATTATTATTGTTGCTACGTGTTTGAGAAATATTAGATTAAATAAATAATAATGAAAAATTGTGTTGTTTCAGGTTTTGTCCGGGTCCTAATTGTGATATTATTGTATGTTCGAAGGAGCCCATGGCAAAAAAAGTGGCTTGTTTCCAGTGCAAATCTATATTTTGGTAGGTAGTTATTCTCCATTCCGCAGCAAACACCGGCTATAGTTTTCCAGCAAGCCCGCCTAAAGCTGCATAACCCAACTAAAATAATTACTTTGATTCCAGCTTTAAATGCGGTACGGACTATCATGCTCCTACTGATTGCGAAACCATAAAGAGATGGCTTACCAAATGTGCAGATGATAGTGAAACTGCGAACTACATCAGTGCTCACACTAAAGACGTAAGAACTTCGACTCATAGTTCAGTGTTTGAAGTTCTTTGACCGTGCTGACAGTACTGGGCTCTTTCTACGAAAGTAGATCATGCTTTGGTGGTTCCAGCTTATAATGAGTCCTGTTTGTCTTCTAGTGTCCTAAATGTCACATTTGCATTGAAAAGAATGGTGGCTGCAATCACATGCAATGTTATAACTGCAAGCACGACTTCTGCTGGATGTGTCTACGGGGACTGGAAAAATCATGGATCAGAGTACTATGAATGCTCCAGATACAAGGAAAATCCCAACATAGCCTACGAATCCGTGCATGCCCAAGCACGTGAGGCGTTGAAAAAATATCTTCATTACTACGAAAGGGTAAGATAATTTTATCAATATTTGCAAACTAATTAGGTTGAAAAATGTTTTATTCTTATCTGAAAAATATATGTAGTGGGAGAATCACTCCAAAAGCTTACGCCTCGAAGAAACAACTCTGCAGAGAATTAAAGACAGAATCGAATCAAAGGTACCAAATCAGCTCACAAATATTATTTTCTGATAGCCCATTATTCTTTTACGATATCGTGTTAACAGGCTCAGCTATGATCAGTTGACTTGCAAATATTTTAGGTTATGGAAGCTGCTGGTACGTGGATAGACTGGCAGTATCTATTAGACTCCGCTAACTTACTAGCTAAATGTCGTTACACATTAAAGTACACTTACCCTTATGCGTATTACATGGAAGCTGGACCGAGGAAAGAACTGGTAATTGAATTTTATCACAAACGAGTATTATCCATCCATCCGTTAATTGATAAGTAATTGTGTGGATTTCCTTGCAGTTCGAATATCAACAAGCTCAGCTGGAAGCCGAAATAGAGAATTTATCGTGGAAGATAGAACGGGCTGAAACAACCGACAGAGGTGATTTACAAAATCAGATGGATATTGCTGAAAAACGACGAAGTATTTTGTTAAAAGACTTTTTGGAAGTGTAAAAAAAGAACCTTATCTGAGCTAATACCATTTTTAAACGCTTCAATGAGCCCAGAAAAAACTCGATTTATATGTGTCGCCGTGCCGTTACAGCTTTAAAGATGAAGCAGTAGTCAAATTAAGTATGATGGCTTTTGTATGAAAGTCAGGACAACCGGAAAAGCAGTAACTTAATTTTATGAGCTAGCTTAATTCTTCCACAAATATCAATCTAGCTACACGACAGTATACTAGTATCTGTTTGATTTATTTGCCAATTCCTCAAATTATAGAAAAATAGAAAGTTGCCCAAAGCTAATTGATCCGAAATGGGTGCCTCGTTATGGTAAGGCTATCTCCGCGGGTGCTGATTATCACGTTAATTATGCTGCAATGGTGCCAAAGTTACATTGCAATATTCCATGGTTCATTAACGTGGCAATCACTGCTGACTTGTATTGTTGAATACAGCAAGATGATAAAGAGCAATTTTTGTACTGAAGAGATATTGCTGTGCGGACAAGTGGTAAAATATCTTGTCAATCAATGCTATTATAGTGTTATTCATCGAGAAAAATACTTCGTAGCTGATTGTCTCCGTTATGATTAGTTCAGGTCAGCGCATGCAACTCCCGTTGGACTAAAGTGTAGATAAGCTCATGTATCATCTTGTTTCAATTGTTTTCTATCCCGCTTCCACGCACTCATTTCGTCTGAGAATGACTATTGACTGTGAAGTTGTTTGAAGTGCTAGCCGAAATAATAAACGACGTAAAAATGCCAATGAGAAGTAATGGTAAAACTGTAGAAATCATTCGTTTTATTAATCGGAGAAAAGTTCGCATTGCGATTCCACGTATAAAAATAAGTTGTTACCTGCGCGGTTAAGCAAGTCTAATTTGGTGCTCTGACTCATGTACAATCACGAAACCTAACTCTCATAACTTCAGATCAAGGCCGTGCCATTCTTTATCACAAATTCACTCAACTAGCGGTTCGCCGGCTCGATTACCGACGAAACTGAAATGCAGCGTTCAAATTACCCTGACTACAACAGGCTCACCTTTTGATAGGTCAAGTTGGTGATCTTAGTTCTATAGATGAATCCGTATTATTTACGTACAATGACCCAATTTACTGCGTTGGAGTGAATTTTTAAACGAGCACTTACACCTGCCTTGCTTCACGTATTTGTATTTCTTCCCACTCGGCTAAAACAATTGGTGCGTACCGCCACCCAACTCATCGTGCATGTACTGCATAAACCGCATGTAACTGAACGATGTTAGGTTTAACAATATTATAAACTTTAGCAACTAATCTTAGAGATCAAGGTACCAATTTATCTGACAACCTAATAATATAGTTGGATTGCGCACGTTAAAGCAACTTACAACATCCTCTTATAGACTACAGAAGCCGTGATTTCAGCTTACATGTTGACAAATGGTTCGAATTTGAATTTGTAATAATCGTTTTAACGATCTACCTAGTCCAGTTTATTTTTTAGCAAATATTTTGATTTCGAGGGTGAATTTTTTATATCGTAAAGTTTCACAACTGGAGTACCCAACCTTTCAACGCCCCTTGAGGGACCTGCAGTAGGCTCCGATGCGATCCATCGAAGCTCATTGCTGCTGGCCACCTTCTTAGAATCTGAAGCAGGCTCCTTCGATTGTCCAGTCAGCAGATTAGTCATAGCTAAAGCAACCTCTTGGTCTGACATCCGATACAGTCTTACGGAACAAGTTCCACAGGCGTTGAGTAGCGGGAAGCATTTTTGGTTTAACCCTGCAAAAGCAACAATGAATATTTAGTGCTGCGTAAGCTACTCTGAACTACGTATCTAAAACATTATGCATGACAAAGACAATTAAAGTTGGACGATCACAGGAACACTTACCTACTACTAGTTCCACGTGTCGCTGAATTCGCTGCTGTTTACTGAAACTATACTTATGCACATACTGACCAGGTTTTGTCGTGAATTTCCGAACATTCAAATGTGGCCATGAAGGTGCAGTGTTTGAGGCACGATGCTTCAAAGAATTGCATTGCCTATCATATCTAATAACTTCATCCCTTGGATTTTGACACTTTCCAAAGCCAGCTTTCAGCACCACATTCTTGCCCAGACTTGAAGACAGAGGGACTGGATTGTTCTTGAAGAAGCTCACGACGTGAGTTTTTCTTGATTTCAGCTTTTGCTCAAGCGTTATAGGCAGCTTGGCTGTTTCCACAGAGTCTTCTGCAGTTTCCTTGACGAGAGGTTTGCGGACTAAGTCCAACGCAGATAGGAATGTACTCTACGGACAAACGTGAAGTAAATATATTTTCTGTTTAAAAGTGATGCGACCCATTATATTAATTGTACCTTTAACTTGTCATTATCGCGAATATCATTGCTTCTAGAATCAAGAAGGACGTCTGGCTCAGATAAGTTTCTGACACATAATTTCTTCCGCGGAGATTTTGGAGGTAACTTCATTGTGTCGGAAGATCTTTTGGCATTGCGTAACGAGTGACCTTCAATATTGGTCCTCAAGTTAGGGACTAGAACCGACGGACTTGGAGTGAGAATTTGTACATCTTCATTCGGAGCATTTCTCAAACTTCTCCGCCGATTATCTGCAACTTCCGGCTTGGTTGGTGCGGTGGGCACTCGAAAGGAACTGCGTCGGTCTGCGAACATTCTGATTCCCAAATTCATGGGTGATGGCTTCACCAGCATCTGACGACTTTCTGAATGAGAAAAGAAACATGTACAGCGCTATTAATGATGACTTGAACTATTACAAATCCACGTCGTCATGTATTCGTAAGTATCAAAGAGCTACCAAAAGGACAGAGACACCAATAAATTTTCATTTTACCCTTGAAAACCTTAATTATTTCTTCCGTTACAACGAGGTGAAACAAAAGTAAAAGTCTGGTTAAAATGTCGTGATTGCAATTTAAAACCCGTTATTAAACTGGTAGTCTGGTAGTCCATAAACGAACTTCCATTATTTTCTCTAGTCCAAATAATCAACTCAACACCAACACACCTCAACAGCTGCAAATGTTGAAGCTCTACAGCTGGACTTGACTAGTGATAGGGACACCGTTTTAACCTCTTCTCCAATTATCGGATCAATTTAAAGGTTTCGTGTAGCAGAAGATACCGTCCACCCGATGATCAGATTGTGGGTCTAACTTACTTTTACCGTGAAAAGACTCCATCAAGTTCAAAAAAACACTTCTATTCATCACTACTGACACAATTAATGTATTATAAGACCAGTAACGCAGCTATTAAACACTTGGTTCAAAATCACGAAAACTAAAGTGTCGTGTTAACCCATGAGTAACACCTTTAACAACTTCTTGCATGTGCCTTCCATATATGTATGTGCTTTCGACAGCAATTAGCACAAAAGTGGATGCAGTTACCCCACTCAAAAACTGAGTATGTTTGGGGGTTATGGCGATATATACTTTAACAATTCATTGATCAGTTTTTAAATTACGAAATAGTTTGTTGATTTTACAATCTGTCTCAAAAAACTCACATTGGAACTCATCCACAAATTTCAGATAGGTTTAAAGTTCCCGTAGTGCTTTGGCAATGCACAGAATTAATGCCTAAAGTAATGCGAACTGTCCGTGTAGGCCATGTAACGCGCCACTCTCTACGATGCTATACGCAGAAACAGTAGATGAGTCTCACTTAGCCTAGTCTTAACCCAGGAGCCAAGAATATCGAATTTAACTGCGCGACTTGTACGCACAACTTTGTCATGTTGGAGCGACTGTGCTCAGTCCTTCAATGCTGCTCCGTGTTACCCCAGACCCAGGTGTCTTTCAAAGCGAAAAGTGATGACTATTCACAGATGTACCAACAAATCATTTGCTGCAAAGGACTCCGCGTTCCTTCTAAAGGTGGCCAATCTTTGAGGGGGTTCTCCCCTGAGTCCACCCCGCGCTCCCTAAACTCCTACTTAATGCGTTCGAAGCAGCCATATTGAGATTAATAATAATAATTACTAACTCATAGAGCTTGCGACGAGTAAAATTGATGAGTTTTGGTCTCTATCCTCTTAACGTAGAACCAGGCTACAGGCAATGATATTCATTAAAATACGCAATTTACTGGACAGAGCTTTTCTGAAACACCAACTCAAGAATTGTCTAATAACCAGTCGACTTAATTTAATGCCGGATTTGTCTATGCCTCTATTAAGATCTAGCAGCTTGCGGGTAAACGCGTTCACGTGGGGGATTTCAAAGTTGCTTTAAAGCCAAACCCGAAAATAGCAAGATATAGTTGAAGTGAAGATATAATGAACCAAGATAGGCTCATTTAAATTAATATGGATTGCAACCATTTAATAATGTGGCATTAATATAATTATGAAACAAAATTTAAAGCAAAAATATGAAAATTTAAGTGAAAACTCCTTTCTGTGCAAAGCAAGACATGAAAACTCAGTTATGCTGTGCTTGTCAAAACAAGAATCTTAGCAAACTGTACGGTGCAAGGCTTAACGATTACCAGATTGATGTTAAAACCTCTTCAATTAAGTGAACTTGGGATATAAAAAGGGCTATGGTCGAACTACTAAATGCACATAACTGGCCGTATCTTCAAACTCAAACTGATGAAATGCCTATAAGTTATCGCTTTTCCAATTGTTTCGTAACATGAAATGGTAGTTAAGCCACATTTCACACCATTTCCAATGCAACTTCCTACATAATGCAATTGCAAATCATGATATACTTCACTCAAAGATGTAGCGGTCAATCAAAATTGCTCAATCATAACATTGTCTACATCAAAATCTTTAAGGCGTTAGCACGATGTGTATTACATACCACAGCTGATCTGGCATGATTTTTAAGTAGCATTAACAGCGGTTTCGCAGTATAACTATTTTCAGTACAATCGAAATTGGCAGTCCTCCCATACTGAATGAATATATCTCTAAGGAACGCTAGCGTTAACTTCATTTTGAACATCATTGAATTCAGAAAACTTGCAATAACTACTGCACCGATTTAATGATATATTTTCTGGGAACGCCAAAGCGGAAAGCGTTCCTTTCATTTCATTTTGAGGCGCATGTGGGTGTTTGAAACACAGTAGCAAAGATTATGTAAGTGAATTTTGTGTTGATATCTGTCGGCAATAATTTTTTGCTTCCGACGGTGCTTAACATATGGTTTTATTAAAATGGTGGCTTTCCGTTTCGCGGATCGAAACAATATCGGTCGCGCAACTGCACCAATTAGTTGTAGCTATTGGCTGCCTTTGACACTTAATTTCGGAATGTGCATACTCCCATGCTCGTAGTGATATTGTACAGGGTTATTTTCGCGTTATAATTGACGCAACTCCTCCTTATGTATACACAGCTTAATTTGTATAGCTCCACTCTCTCTAGGTGCGCGAATCGGAAAATAACCCTGTATCATTACCTCTAAGTATTGATAACTCGTTACAGCGTCAAAATTCGTGGTCCCCAGCGGCATGGTTACTTCCAGGTTCTAGTTCATGTGATTGGCTAAATGACTGTGTAGCTACCTCATATACTCCGAAATTCCTTTTTAGCTAAAGTAATGAATCACTAGATAAAGTTATTGCGAATACAAGCATATTGCAATAAACCTATGCTTAGTACCGAGGTCGCTAAGAAGTATCTTGTCGTTAATAGGGGCGTCACTAATACGAGCTTTTACAGCAATCTTGAAATATATGCGCATAATTCATTTATGTACCAGTAAGCATTCATTCACATTAAAATAAGCGATGGATGGATACCGCAGGAGTAACGAGTGTCCTTTCTTGCGGTATGCAAGTTAAAAAAATAAATTGCAGGAGCATTTACATTTCCAGAAACCTTACCATAGAATTGAAAATAATTACTTACCTTGCTATTCACTTCAGAATTCCGGGTATTTCTATTAATTCAGTATTAGTATCACTACCGCCTGAAACGACAATCTGCTTGCTGTGCGCTTCCACGAGTAACTGAGGCAACTACCTGAGAGACAAGCCTTATGTAGGCATGCAACAAGAATGACTCATATCTCTGCTTCGCTTCTTAGGAGTCGTCAGTAACTGGCGTAAAGCAACTTCTTCCAAGCAGGTGGCGTGTGATGGATTGACGGCGCAGGCGCATTACGATTTCACTACCTTCCACCCCCATATCTCAGAATCTTTCATTATTTCCAGTACTGCTACAGAACGTCTCAGTTCAGGGGGTGATAAACTGCTCTTGAGTACGACCTGGGACCCTTTTCATGCTATGTATGAAGCTATTACTTATTATTATGCTACTCTTAAAACATAATGTAGGCATGCAAATAAAGATCACAAGACTGATTCAAATTTAATAAATATGTAGTAATAGATTTATTAATTAGATTTTAAAGAAATCTCGGCAAGGAAACTAACTATTTGAGCATATCCTAGTTGTTGTGCGAGCTTTGCGGATGTTAAGGAATTCTTATCGCTCATAATTACATCTGCACCATGCTTTTCGGCAAGATACTTCACTATTTCTATCGAACCGTTGCAGCATGCATCCATGAGTGGGCTCGTTCCACAATTGTCCTGTACGTTTACATCGATGAACTTGTTGCGCAGAATGTATTCGACTACCATCCGATGGCCATTTAGTGCTGATAATAGATAAAAAATTAACTCGTAACAATTAAAAGTACTTGTATGACCATTTTGTTTTTTTCAGTTCACCTTGAATCATTCACTTACCAGCAATGTGTAAGGCTGTGCGACCGTTATTACTGCGACAGGTTACGATACTATCTCGAGGTAAATTATTGCTATTGCCATAACTTGCAAGCAGTTCAACTATATTAAGACAGCCGACTCTACATGCCAATAGAAAACTGTTCCAGCCATCTTTGTTTCGTAAAGATGGGTCGGCGCCTGCCTCGAGCAAAATTGTAACAATTGATAATTCAGATTTGGTACAAGCTAGCATCAGTGGAGTCCAATCGGCTTTTTTTAGAGCGTTTACGTCAGCCCCTGAGAAAAGATTAAAACAGCTTAAGAATTTTGCAATATTTCCATACAGACGATTATGTATTTGTTGAGCATTCGAAAGTTTCAGAGTAGTACGCTCCTGTAAGTCACAGATCGGTACCGAAAGAAAGATCTTACAGCAATCGTTCCAGATGTGCCTTACATGCACACATGACCGCATGATAGAAATACGGGTCTTATCTTCAATCAGACAATTTCAGATAGACCTTACTCTTACGAAACGCCTACAAACTCTCGGCTGCATTCGGTGACGTACCTTTTAGCACCAAAAACGATGCAATTTTTTCCCGTGAAAACTGGGCTGCTTCATGTAGAAGGGTCTTCCTATCGTGGTTCCGAAAATCAACAGGGACTTCACAGTACTCCAAGGCAAACCTTCGGTAAATAACGAGACAGTCAGTCATTTTAAATGGGAAAACGGCAATGGCCTTGGTCCGAACTGGTAATGATTGTGTTTGTAACAAGGTGCTGCAGTTTAAGCTGTGACGTGACGTAGTCACTCCAACAAGTACGTTGGTTGCAGGATGCACCTCAGCAGTTGTACGAAAGGTAAGTGTATGCGTGGGAGTAAGTTTTCGTACAGCGTCCTAATTTCCTAATTAACTCGCTCGTATTTCAACTTAATTTGTATTAATAATCGAGCTGTGAAGGTCAAAGCATGAGCAAAGTGAGTTCAAAACCGGAAACAAGCTTCAATGATCAACATTTACCAGTAACTCTACAAACCGCTTCAATACAAAAACTGCAAGGTTGATGCTAAATAAATCGAATAACTTACTTAATTACTTCAAAGGAACCATGACGAACAGCCGCATGAAGCGCTGTGTCTTCCCCAGATTTCGATTTCCACTGACCTGTACTCCCGACCTTCAGTCGACCAGATTTTACGATTGCACGCACCTCATCAACGTTATTTGTGACCGCAGCTCGCATCAAAGACTTGTAGATATTCTCCATTCTTGTTTGCTGTTCACAAAACACTAATGGCAGTTAACATGATGTGAATTACTTTATCCGTTAGTTGAACTTCCCAGGTCTCTGATTTAGCCCAAGACCCATCGTGTAACATGTAAAAACTGAACATCACCGATCTTGTCTTCAACACACATGACGCTTGAGTAACTAGATGCCGGCGAAGATACCGGTTTAGTTTCTGATTATGAGTTAAAGATTCCAGGAATAAGTGGGAGTGGTGGGAGATACAATTAGTTTTGATTCAGTCAGAAATAACACCTTCATCCTAATTACTTATTTACTAACAAAAAAATTAAATAACAACTTTTGATATGGAACAAGTCTGTTAACGCAATCAAAACGAAAAGTAATGGAGTTTCTTACTTTCACTTTTTCTTCTACATACTCGCGTGCGCCCAGAAGAACACATGGAGATTTGGTATTTCTATCCTGTATGAGGCACAGCTGATGAAAGCACGTGGAAAGGTATCATATGCAGCTGTGTTTATAAGCATGAATTAGTGAGTGTGGCCGACATTTGCTGTGATGTACCATACTCTCGCGCGCTGTATGTAATAAACACAGCAAACTGTATCTCAGTTAAAACTACCGCCAGATTCAGTAATTGCATTAAACGATCAAGGAATTAAGGAGACTGTTTTGTCATGCAATAGTTGAACTTCTTCGCTTGCTTTTGATTGATGAAAGGGTAACTGTTTGGACTTCTTGAAGTATTTGGGACAGCTGAGGGTCAAAGCTCCTGCGAGACCTCCGATGAAAAATGAGGTATTGATCCATGCACAAAAGCCAGGGAATCCGGTTCACACCAACTTAGTACTTGAAGGAACCTGACTGAAGGACTTTGAAAAGTTACCTCCGCACATGCCGAAAACGGGCACATGTAACAGTGTACAAACATGAAACCTGGTTTACGTATGGTCAATCCCTTAACATAGCTGTGATGCGTCATAATTTGCTAGATTTGAGTGAAATCTCATGGAAATATTGCTACCGCTGGTTACCGTTTACCGTACCTTAACACTATACCCTTGAAGTACGGTATACGGTAACCAGATTCTTCAAAAAATTGACGAGTCCAAAGGTTACAGTAGACCGTACTCCAACCCGTTAATACCAATCAGTTTCACTGCGGAACAAATAACCTAAGATAAGATGCGTAATGCATTTACTAATTGAACATTTTTGCACTTCGCATGAATTTGCGCTCTGAATTGCCGCTGTAATATAATCTACGCATTTCAGCGTTTATTAGTAGCAAGATAAGTAGGTTACAATGCGAGAATTAAAACGGTAGTGGGGGATTTGCAACGTTTTGATTTAATAGACGAGCAATTCAGGAGAAAGTTTAAAAACGGCACTGGTTATCACAACACATTCCCTTGCATGTAAAGATGCGAAACCAGTACATATGCTTTAGTATGATGCCTCATAGTGGTACAATAGTTACAATTGAATTTTTACATCTATAAAACATTAAGGATACTTTTAAAACATCAATGATCTCGATCTCGAGTGATCTCTTGGGGGGGATTAGCTTTCTCGCTGCGTGTACTGCCTTTCGCCGCCCGTAGCATTTGCTCAATTGGATACGAGTGCAAAGCAACAAGCATAAACTTTGATACAGAATCTGCTGGTCTGCTGCATCTTCTGTTACTCCGTCGTTTTTCATGCTGATACATACGATGTTTAAATCTGAGCAGTAAAAGGAGACCAGAACAACAGGAGACAGTTGCAGCAGAAAGAACATGTGCTGCAACAATAATAGGTTTGTAGTCTGGTTTCTGCGTAATCTAATCTTGATTTTCCCAATTATATACAAGGTGAGTGTAATGGATTCCGAGCTTTCTACAATGGAAGTAGCTTGTCGTCAGTTGAAACGAGATTCTACAAATGTCTATTTCTGTAATTTTTGATATTGTGAATTGTGACTGATTGAATTGACGATAGTTTTCGTGAAATATCCACTTCAGTTCAGAAATTGAAGAGAGTGTTAAATTACGACGCTGTTTGCTTGCTAAGACATCTGTTCACGAGAGAATAGGCTCCAGCAAATGCAGAATATGTAGTGGTTACTTGATTTGGGCCATTCATTTGTTTGGAAGTAATCACGCGAAAACTGCCATATTTAAATGGTGAAGGTGAAATTTTTTATAGCCATACTGCTATAACAATAACATATAGCAGCAACGGTACAGCAATAACAGCAATACTATTGCTACATCAGTGCTTCTGACTGAAACTCTTAAAAATTATGGTTTGATTGTTCTAGGTTGTCTTCACTTTTCTCATCACTTGAGTATGTGTCTGGTAATTTTAGTTACTTGTATTTCTTTACCGAACTCGGAATCATGCAGGAACTTGACCTTTACATGTAGGACTGATTTCTTTTGTAGGTACCATCAATTGGCGTTGAAGTCCGAAAGGAGAATTACGTTTTGACTATTGAAGCCACTGACTCTCAGAATTGACAACCATTAGCTCATGACAACGTCTAACATAAGTGAGAGTGTAGAGACGGAACAGTTTTGATGAGATGACGTTAGAGAACTATTCTTTCGACTGATGAAGTTACCACAGGAGACATTTTATGGGTACTTAGAGTGAATTAAACCCGCTTAAGTTTTACTGAAAGCTATTAGCTGTCAGTTGGTCAAATGCTTGGGGGAGATCCGTAGAGTTGATAAGTTCTAGTCTGGATTCCAAAACGATCTTGGAGTCCGTGATGACGAACACGAAACAGGTGAAGCACCTGCAAACTCCTAGGTTCTGAAGAAAAATCACATTAGACGCTTCGGAGCTCCAGAAATGGAAAATATCCTGCCATGGGACCGCTTGCGAGACTGGTTACACTGTATAGCTGTGGTAACGTTTGACCTGGAATTAGGGCAAACTCTGGAGGTAACACGACTTGATGACGAAGTTTGCCTCTATTTGTAGGTCTTGTTTCGTAAAAAGTAAATAACTTGGCGATTGAATTTTCAATTTACAGGCCGTGTTTCCATCGCATGTCAAGTTGTCCGAGGAAGAAAAAAGTAACATTTGTTACCTTTCCTTCCCGGATTCAAATTCTGGATGCATGGGAGACACTCAATTCCATTTCCGAATACGCAATGCTTTTGGACTCAATGGTGGCAAAAGTCGTACTGTCGCATCAAAAGCATTGACAGAGTACAATTTGAAGTGCCCACAAGCCCTACAGATTGACCCTAATTTTATCTTTGGATTTGTTTATTTTCGTCAAGTCAAAGACCCCTCCTTGCGTCGAGGATATTTTCAAAAGGTACAGTTAGTCTATACTCCGAAAAATATTAATTGCTCTAATGATACTGTGAATTCAAGCTGTTACTATTTTTGATGTCACAGTCTGTCGTCATTCTCACAAAGTACCCTTTTATAAACTTGTTCAACCATATACTCAACCATCTTGCACCAGAGTTTTTCGAAAACGGAAGCTTATGTATCGAAACGGCCTTACGAGATATTTACCATTGGCCTTCACCTGAACCGGGAAAAACTTTATCGCTACCTCTTTTAGGAAATGCATTTCAAGTAAGTTCTTCAAAAATAGTAGACTTTAGGTATAAGCTGCAAAATATGTGTGTATCACTAATGTGGCTGTTGGAAAAGATTGAGCTCGGCTAAACTGCTGCAGTAACAAGGCTGACATCTTTCTTCCAGATTTTGATACCTGGGACTAATTGTGTTCGCACTTCTGGTTCACCCGTTAAATCAAAAGTGAATGTATCAACGCATTCCATGAAAACGGTGCCGACAATACACATTAATTCAGTTCATGACCCAGATCTATTCCAGTGCTTAAAACCAGTACTGTCTCACATTCATTTGCTGTGGGAATTGGTTCTAACCGCTGAGCCGATCGTGGTTATGGCACCTTTACCAGATACGTGCGCTAACACTGTCCATGCATTGATCAGGCATGTGAACAACGGTTTTTATTATTAGTGTTTAAAATTATACTCATACTTTGCCAAGTGACTCATTTCTGGGTTTGTTTCCTTGTAGTTCGATATTCCCACTGAAATACAGCGCAGATTTCCGTCCGTATTTTACTATTCATGACACCGACTTTAAAGAGTACACTATGAAGGCTACCCCTCCACCCCCTGTGATACTAGGAGTTACAAATCCATTTTTCGCAAAAACTTTGCAGCACTGGCCACATATCATACGTATGGGTGATAACACAGGTAACTTACCGTCACTGCTTTCTGAATTCGCAAGTCGATAAAGTTCCTGTTCTGTTGCTGATAACAAGGATTTTCAGATATTTGTAGCGGCAAGCTAAAGAAAGCAAGTAACATGAAGCTTTTGGATTCTCAACCGGGAGTTTACACTACGTACAAGTATGTTGTAATGTACCTTTGCGGTTTCAAAGTATTTCGTGATGTCGCCTCTTGCCATAACGATATTTTTTGTTTATTCAGACCTTTTCTTCAAAAAGACAATAACTTACTGAAGAAAATAGTACTGGGTATGCAGTCCCAACGACCAGGAGAAGTACAAACTGCGATTCTTCGCATTCATTTACAAGAAATGACTGATAGCTTCATGATCCCCTTGGAACGATATCTTGCCAGTCTAATGCCCCTACAAAAAAACATATCTGCATTAAAGGTAACTCAATGAAATTCAATCCATGAATTTGTCTCGGTTCATGTAGTAATGGTGAAGCTGATTCGTTTTAACGATTTTTTGGTGTAGGCCCCACCCTTACCTCGCCCCTTTAATCCGGATGATTTCTTGGCCACACTGGAATCTTCTGGGCCTCAACTTACGTCTGGAATCAAGGGAGAATGGGCAGGATTGTACAAAAAGTTTTTTCGCTCTGTCAACTTTTCAGAATGGTACAATACTCGTTACACTGAAGCTAAGTATGCACTGCAGGCTCTTCATTTGGAAGTTGTAGCCGATGCTGATCCGGTAAGCTCTTGTGTAGCTCTCTGGAAGCTTTCATTTCCAATTGCACCTTAAATTTTTTCTCAGAATTTTGATGAAAATAATTTGTATCTCATCTGCAGAATATATTCAGTTGGGCTGGGGGAAAGCAGGAAGTTGAAATTGTGGACTGGATATTGAAGCTTAGAGAGCAGCTAGTGCAACCGCACTTACAATTGAAAGCTTCCGTGCGGGAAAAGCTCCAGCGCCATGAAGCGATTGTAATGGAATCCTTGCCTGAAGATCTGCGATCGGTTTTAAAACCGAAGTAATTTAAAGAATGAATTTTTGACGCAGCAAATTCCATTTAGGGCAAGGTACATCGCTTCCTTGCCTTGTAAACAATTACTCATTGAAGTATTTGAATCTGAATGTGCAGGTCACATTCTAACTTTCACTAGAAATCTCATTTTTACGTCGTGGAAGCGTTCAATTAAAGACGCTGCTTCTCGTGTCGATCTGAACAACTTTGATATTAAAAATGATACTAGGTGGGAAAAAGAGCTTCGTTGCATCCAAGGCTTCCATGTTCCTGTTGCTGTAATTAAGATGGTCTCTCCTCACCAGAAATGTTGTAAGAAGTGGTAGATGATTTCCGAATCAAAAATTGTACTCTTTTTTATCTAGAAATATAAACGTACATTACGCGTTCATATTTTACGCTGCTCGCAACATAAGTGTTTTTTTTGGTATACAAGCAACAAAAGGACGTTGAAAGCCATTTGTTAGTACAGATGGAGACATCGCACATTTCATATTTAAAATTCTCTTCTCCCACACCATTGCAAATTGGAGCTCATTCTCGACAGAACACTACTTAACACGAAATTAAGTATGTATTTGCTGCCTTGAAGAGTTTAAGATCTCCTAAACATTCATCCATAAATTAGATATATGATGACGCAAGACGCAGTGAAGCCGTTTGCCGGATTCGATCCACTCGTTATAAATCAGTTATGATTTTACTGGTGAAGCATGCCCGTGAAAGTACAGCAAAGAGATTATTTGTATTCTGACGAATGGAAAGAGCTTGTGCATGTCCCTAAAAAAGTTCTTTTTCCAGTCCCTGTTCCAGGTTTGCAGCTCAATAGACGACTTGACGAGAAAGCCCCGATAAAAGCTTCGTGCACGTACAAAGTCTTCAAGTACGGACAGTATGAAACTCACTCTCAAGTCAGCTCTATCAGCTTGCGTCATGCAGCTTTAAGATTGTGCCTTGTGGGTAGCTCCTGGAATGCAATGCATGCATTCAATAAAGTTGTTTTTACCGACTACCTACCGACGTCTACATGAGAGACTTTTATTAGTGCTGTGGCGGTGGTGAGGGACCAGTGAGAGCAGATACATCACGTAAACCATTTATTTAATTTTTAGTTGGAGAGTTAGACCACTTATGAACGAACTATCAGAAAGATGATTAATAACAACATTTTGACGATGTGCGAACTGTGGTTTTGTGGTTCAGTGACTTGTAATTAAGATTCTAAGCTATACAAGTAGCTAAAATCCGATTTCTTGTTCAAAGTTCAGTTACGCGAAATTGCAGCAATTATTTATACGGGAAGAATTTTGTACCGAAAACAAATTTCTGCTATTGTAATACGATTGTTCATGATTAGGTACGGTACGAGGTAGTCTGAGTAAAGACATTCTTGTTGATACACTTTATGAATTCGTTCATGAGTTTTGCAATGGTAATTCTGATCATTTCGTCATATTTCATGACTTGTCAATTTAAAAAATGCTTGTGGGGTTGTAAATTTTCTAGGTTGCCCGAAGTGTGTAGCTGGTTAAAAATGGACAGGTACAGTGAAGGGGATCACAGCTGGAATCATGATATGCATGATGTCATGATTGATAACAACGGCGACAAGCCCAGTGATGGAGAAGTCTACTCAGACGGGGATTTTGATGAAGACTATGGCAGGTCGGATAAGAGGCATCGTCGTAGCTCACCTTCGTCAAAACGGGATGACAAGAATAAAGACGGAAATGAAGAACGTGACCATAGTAGAAGCAGTCGTAGAGATCGGAGTAAAGATAGAAAAGAACATGGAACTACGAAGTATCGAGAACGTAGGGAAAAAAGTAGTGAAAGGTAAGTTCATGTCGTTAAGTGTTTGTTACTTCAATTCAGTATTACTATCTCACGCTAGCGCAAATCTGCTGCCAAAATTTTCCATTTGAGTTGGCTCTTCCGGGTCATTCAAAAAATTCTTACTGTTACTTTTTTATTGTACCCTTTTTATTGTTATGTAGAAGAAGGAGTCGAAGCCGCGACCGAGATAGGAGGAGTCGGAAGCATAAGAGAAGGTCAAAGCATAGAAGACACTCATCATCAAATTCTAGATCATCATCTCGATCGGGCGGAAGAAGTCGGAGAAGGCGCAGCAGAAGCTATGATTCGTATGGTTCTAGTTCAGATAGCAGAGACTATTACAGGTGAACCGTTAATAAGTTATAAAGTACATAACATGACCGCTCGACTGAAAGCTCATCCTTATTTTTGTTTTAACATTATTCAGTGATTACAATAACGATAAAGGATATGAGAGGACCAATGATTCATATAAATATCAAGAGCCCAACAGTACTGTGATGGTTCGAGGAATGGCATCGCATTTAACAGAGCAAGATGTATGACAAATTCATGTCTTTCACACTTTTGTTTCTTGTAACAGGATTGATTTGCATATTTTTTCGTCCTATGATTAGATACGCGCAGACTTGCTTAAATGTGGCATGAATCCTAAAGATATTAGGTTGATTCGGCATCGCGAAACAGGTATTGATTGTTTCCTTCTTTTGAGTGATTCTGCGTCACAACAGACTGTTCTAATTGAAGTTGTCGTTTAGGAGCCTCGAGAGGATTCGCATTTGTGGAGTTTCACACTGTACAAGAAGCCACGCGTTGGATGGAAATAAAAATGGTGAGTTTTGCTGCACAACGTCGTGGCTATCATGTTTGTAACGTCTTCTCTATTCTGTAATAGCTGATTCTATGTTGGATGTTTTCTTTAAATTGCAAACTTGATTTTTTTACACTCAGGGATCATTAATTCTACAAGACGAATATCACACGACATTAATCTACAGTGTTCCTAAAGTACCAGTGCATGATAAGACTAAATCCATTCTCAGTGATTGGTATTGCTCAAAGGTAATTCTTAAGTTTCTAGGTTCTGAGTTAGTTTCAGGACGTATTATTTCAGTTCTTCATTGATTGGAGATATAATGATCAAAGAAACACTTGTGTGCTTTTTACTTCCAGTGTCAAGCTCATAATTTTAAACGGAGAGAAACATGCTACAAGTGCCACTCGGCTCGGCCGGAGGATCAGGATCCTGAGTTGACAGAAGAATTCAGCTCCCATCCAACAAGCAGTGAGTACAGATTCCGAGCAAACCGTCACGTCACACTTTATTTAATTCAATACTTTGCTCATGAAAATTATTGTAACACAGACTGAATGCAAGTATTATCTGTTTTCTATAGCTTTAATACTTTACAACTTGGATGCCCTTACTACTGAAGAAAGTGTTTTGCACACACTTCGAAGCAATTCCGTCTTGGCAACAGTCCCAATTCGTAACGTCAGGATTGCAAGGGATGTAGCCACAAGGGTATCCAGAGGATTGTGTTACGTAGACACAAATACTGTTGCAGAAGCTGTACGGATTCATGGCTATTTAACGAAGGAATTTTTGACTGTGGATGGCCGTCAAGGTAATCCCAAGCCTTTCGTGATCAATGTGTCAACATGATTGGATACAATTTGCATTTACATGATACAATAATCTCCACCTATCAAGAAAGCTTTTTTCGATTTCTTGCAGTTGCGGTGGCTTATGCAAAATCCCACGTACAAGGCGTTACAACAAGCTCAGTAGCAGCAACTGCCTTAGCAGCGGCCCAGTGGACAAATAGCACAAAGCCCTTGAGTGATCAGGTAGGTTGAGGAACATCATTAAAGCGTTTCGATCAAAGTTTTGATAGCTAATCAATTTTGCTTTTATTCAGGACGCCATTGAAAGAATGGCGCAATACAGTGCCTCGTTGTACGCCAAAACACCAGAAGAGCATGTAAAGTTTCTCTCATACTACCGAGAATATTTTCAAAAAAATCCATCTGAGGTAAGATTTACTGTGAGTTTCAGAGCTCGAATTTGCCTCACAGATCCTGTAGATTTTTCGTTTTTGCCGTTCAGATCAACCTACACAGCATACAAACGACGAAGACAGCCGATTCCAGTCCTGCAACTCCAGCGGCATCAATGGTGTTGGTGTCATCAGTACGAACAGCGGTTATCTGTGCCATCCGTTCTTCTTTCATGCTTCGTTATGCAAAAAAATTGACGGAATCCTGGTTTTTAATTGTTTAGGGTGCGATTAACTCGGAGGCTGGCGATACCGAGAAACCGTCGACCGGAAGCAGTGCCAGTAAGTAGTTCTCTCAACTTCGCTGATTTCGGGAATACAAACTATGTACTATTTGTGAGAAGCGTATGTACTGTGGACCACTTTTGCAGATGTGCCCGATGTCAGTCGATACCATTACGACGATGCTAGCGGCTACTACTACGACCCTGTGACAGGCTACTATTACGATGCATCATCACAGTACTTTTATGATCCAACCAAACAACAGTATTTATACTGGAATGTTGAACTCGGTGATTATTTACCTACTGGGGATAATGCTAGTGGAATCAGTGGTTCCGATATCAAGGCAAGTCTTGAGAAAAAGAAGGATAAAAAAATTGACAAGCAAGACAAAGTCAAAGTAGCCAAAAAAATCGCCAAGGTAAAGTAAATGTTCCTCTTGTCAGTGCTGTCAGAGGTTATGATTGCACAATCCATTCTGATTTTTCTTAAAAAAATTTAAAACTTCCTTTCAAATGTTAGGATATGGAGAAATGGGCCAAGACCTTAAACCAGAAAAAAGATAATGTAATGAAAGCTGTACTAGGGCAAAATGATCCCACAAGTATAACGTCGGTGTCGGCAACTAGTGCTTCTTCGGAATCGAATTTAACAACTGATGAACGAACACCGTTACAGTTACCGTTTAACTTCAGGATGGACTCCTCTGTTACTAAATCTGTAAGCATTAATACTCGAATCTCGGAACTCAGAAGTCAATCAGTAGAATACGGAATTTCGATCTCAGCGATTGAAGTTTTTCAGCTGCATAACTGATATTTTTGTTGCAGCAACCTTCTACTTCAAAATCACAACTTATTGCTCATTACGGAGACGATAGTGATAGCGACGAAGATAATTTACGGTTACCCGCTCCACCAGTTTCTGCATTTAATCCTGATGCACTGGTAGACTTCACTAAACTTGCCTGTTTGCTATGCAAGCGTCAATTCCCGTCGAAAGAAGTGTTGATCAAGTAAAAAGTTATTCTTGAATTATTTTCTTATTCATGTTGCTTTAAGGATTTATAAAAGATAAAATTTTATATCTTACCCTGCTCAGGCATACAAAACTGTCTGATTTACATCGTAAGAATTTAGAAGAAGCCACCCTGAAGACTGCTAGTTCTTCTACCCAGAATTACCGAGATAGAGCGAAGGAAAGGCGCATGAAGTTTGGATCCGAACCAGTGGAGGGAAAAAGTTCTTTGAAGGTAGAACATTTGCTTAAAATTCATTTTCACATTTAAAGCTTTTGTCAGTTTAAGTGGGATGGCTTATCAAGTATTGAAGTATTTTTGCATAAAGATAAATTTTTTGTTCAGGATATGTACATGCAAGCAAGGAAAGACGCTCAGAAATATGCAGAAGAGAACACGAAGAGTGGTATCAAAGACGACAACATCGGTAACCGAATGTTGCAGAAAATGGGATGGCAAGAAGGCCAGGGTCTAGGAAGAGGCAATCAAGGCCGCACTGAAATAATAACTGTAACTTGAAAATGCGTGTTTTACATGGAGCAGAAATTGGAAAATAGCTGAAGTTATGCTGATATATTGTCAGATATACTTGACACAAAGTCTATATTATTATTAAAAAGCATCGAGTATTTCTGTTTGTTGTGTCATGTATGGTTCTGCTCTGTTCCAGTTTTAGCAACCTATATGCCTGTGAAGAACAGCGTGAATTTTTATAATATCCCCTCTTGTAATTTGCAGGCCGAGCGAAGAGCACCCAATGTTGGCTTAGGCCATCGTGCCTTTCCCCTTGTTGATGAGGATGAAGACAGGCAGTACCGAGCGCGAAAGTTGACACTGGCAAGGTATCAAGAACTGGAATAGTTGAAGTTGGCTAATCTCAGACACAATCCCGTGCAGATTAGATATCAGACGAATTTCGCACTGTCACGGATAGGTTTATTAATTTTGTATTCAATGTACTTTTTAGTACTGGTGATAAATGCATGATTATACAAATGAACGTGTTCAATTCACAATCAAACATAACAAGTGAGGCTTGTTACTACTGCATGTGTCATACCACACTCTATTGCCCTTCTCTCTCCTTATAATTACAATAAGAACTGTACCTGGGGCTTTTGAGATAAGTTAAAGATGGTGCAACTATCATAAAAAATCTGAATACCGAGAATAGGAAATAGTGATTGACACTTGATAATGCGTACTTGTGTACACATTAGCACTAAGTACTGGATACCACCACAGTACACCATCACAAAAACAGTGAAAAAGTTTTCTCAGCGTACGATAATATTAACTTTATCCATCAACTAAGAGGTTGTGCGCACTCCTCGTCAGGCCACCTCTGAAGCTTTGACGCGGATACCATACGTTCTTGGTGCATTAAATACCGTATGTTTAAGGGACAAAGGCTGCAGGTGGATGAGATGAAACCATTGGAGGAACGGTATGCATGTTCTCACTTCACCTTGCATTTTTCTATCAGAAGGGATGAGATATTGCTTTGATCTTGAAGAACTCCGTTCCTAAAAAATTTTAAATGCATTTTTAAAACACTATCAATCTTATAAGCTGCATCAGCAACAACATCTGTTATTTAGACGATACTATAATTTTGGCAGTTCATTTGT